>JAJJWW010002684.1:0-33031 GCA_023531295.1 Papaver armeniacum | reverse complement strand
GCACATAGGTCGAGGGTAGCTTTTCCTTCTAATTATTGATCTTATGTATAAACAATACCTCTATAAGCTCAATGACCACGCGACAAAATACCAATTGTGTCAGGCCTTAGTCTCTTATGTTTTATAGACAAGCTAAGGCACCATTATGAATCTAGTATTCACTAATACGTCTAATAAGTTAACGTCATTCATTGTGTTCGTTTGGATATCTAAATGCATCAATCATCATTAATTAACTACAACAAATTCTGGTTTTCTAATTTCTTTTAATTGTTGATTAAGTAACGGTTAGGCCTGATCAACTTTTCTCGGTTAAGCTAGTATCAACTATTGCGAAGTACAGTAATATTATTTGTTTTTTTAAGAAGCCTTAGTTGTACTTTTGTAATACATTAAATTTACTTCAAGACTAACTGCTTCATCTTTGAATTGTGTATTTCTATACCACAAACAACAACCTTCTGACCATACTGTTCAATTTCTTGTTCTAACATGAGATATTGAACAACCTCATATTCATACACAAAACAGAAAATGAAGTACTTGAAGGAGCTAGGGGACTAGAGATAGACTCAATACAGGGAGAATACGCATAACTATATTATCTGCAGTTCATATATTCTAGTGAGACAAATGAGTATAGTTTCCACAAAGGAACCGAACACCAAAGAGAACCAATACTCACAATTTTTTGCAAGGAATCAACAGAAAATAGATTATCAAGCAGCTACCTGCTCTACCGATCACTTGTCTCCTAGAGGCATTCAGATATGGACTAAACAACTTTCTTGAAGACTGGAAATAGATTTCTCCTGCAATTTACAATCATACAAACAAAAGGATGAACAATCAAATCTTTCAAAAATCTAGTACACTAGAATATAATGAAATGAAAACATCAGAGCGTGAAACAAATTTAGTTACCTTCTTTCCTCTGTTACGGCTCAAGTTTATAAATAGTCCCTCTTGACTTTGCTTATTGCTGAACAGAGTACCCAAGCAAGGATTAAAAGCAAATAACGCGGTTTATTATCTTAGGTAGCATCACAACCAGGCTAGAACATACTCCCGCCCGATCCTTCTCGATAAGCTCTCTCCTAAGGGACATTCCCGAAACTGATTTTTGAACCACACTTATAATTGTTACCTCCGGAATCTTTTGAATGGTGCTACCAATGTACCACACCACAAAAGGAGCTCGCATTTCTCTCCTTAGAACTTTATTCTTCCTTTCTCTTATTACGAACTTGGTTAGACTAGCATAATAAAATTGAACAGAAAACATGATCCAAGAATTATCTAGCTAATATGTCCCGTGTCGTATATTTTGTTGTTACACAAAATTGGTCAAAAAGACCAAAATCAACAATTTCTGGATGAAAAAGACACTTAGGTTTTGATACTGTTTAAATAGCCAAAAATTAAAAAGATACTGTTTAAATGGACACAAATTTAAAAATAGGCGGGATGTAACTTGGTTTCATCCCGTCCATTTTTAAATATTTTTTTCTTATTTTTATTTTACACATGATGCATCCAGTTTCATCCTTGCTATTTTTTAAGTATAAGCCAGGATGAATCCGAGTTTCATCCTTGCTATTTTTTTTTGCTATTTCACCGTACTTTTTTTTTTACTTGTCCATTTGAACCGTGTTTTAAATTTTTTTGGACAAATGACCCATTTTCTCGTGTTGTTATATAGTCTTTCTTCATGTGCCATGATTTTTATTTTCGTTATGTGTTCCTTTTTTTACTTTATGGCATCCATTTTGATTTCCCATCTTTTTTTTTTTTTAATCCTGGCTCCGCACTGCCTTTGCCTTTGGTGTCGCAATACATTATAATATTGTCAAAATGTTAAGGTACATATGAGGAACAAGAATTATTCAAGTGCTAATGTATGACAATTGGTTATAATATTCCCACTTGACATGTCATAGTGGTTGATTTTTGGGAATATGCGAATTAAAAGACATGTCATATGAGGATCATGGTTGCCACTTGACAATTGGATCACATATGCAAATTAAAAGACAGATATACGATATATTAACACCTTTACAAGGTTCTGAACATATTCGAGACTAAAAATCTCGAAAAAATTGGAGAGAAAGTTCGGACATTTACGGTAAATAGTCTATTTAACGGTTCCTTGACGGAAACCGTTACTTTGGGGCATATTCCCGAAAATTGGAATCCTGGGGCATATCCCCAAGATGACAGTCGATTTTGGGGCATATCCCCAATATTCCCTTGATTTTTAACTTGATATGAATCGTCAAGTCAGACCGCCTAAAAAAAAAGAAAATATTGCAAGCGATTAGAAGATGTGATTGCCGAGCATTTAGTTTTTTCCGCTGGATATCGATTTTTTTTTTTTCTCTTTTCCTTTCTGTTCTCATTTGAGTTTCAAGAACTCCATTCGAATTGAAGGTGAATGTTTAAGGAAAGGCCTTGGTAAATGTTTTTTTATGTAACTGCCACTGAGAAAGTCCTTACAAATTGATGATGCTGAAGAGCTACCGACTAATGAGAAAACCTAAGCGGCGTTTCAGCTTCATTCGTTTGTACAACATATGGAAAACCAATTTCCAGATACTACACCGAAGTTAGTACAGATCAGTTGCTAGTTTCGAACAAAGTTGCTTTATTTGAAAGAAAAGTTAGAATTCAGGAGCGGCTTAGATTAACCCTCGCACTTTTCCCTTGTGACAGAGGGTCCGAAACCAAACCCCAATAAAATCTGTCTCTCTCTCTCTTTGTACCAAAATTCTTGTGACATCTTTTTCTATTGTTTTTGCTACTTATAATGGAAAGTTTGTTTTTTCTACTAATATGTCATTGACTACATTGTAATTGGAGTTTGTGGAGGCAATTTATTGTGAACTTGACTGTATGAAATATTTGTGTGTCTTGATGTCAATTGTTGTTGCGGTGGTGTTTGTTGTTATTAGCATTTTCATGGCTATCTCTGCAATTTGGCATGCTGGATTAGTGAACCAATCTTCATAATTCGAGTTTTCAAGGCAGTTCATGCACTTGTGGCAGCCTTCACCTTCCATTTTAATGGTAAAGTACTAATTGACAGCTTCAATACATTTATAAAGATGGAACTGGATGAGACGGTCAATGATGGGAATGGTCTTTGGATATATATGTTTCATGGACAAAATCAACATAAACTAGGAACATTGTTACTGTTTGATCCTAAATATATTGGACTTGCTCAGCTGTACATCTATAGGTCATTGCCATATGCAGGCACTGTTCTTTGTTGTTTCCAAGTTAATCTATGCGCCATTGCTGGAATATGCGGACACTGTTTGAATTATAGCCTCCTGCATAGTATATCTATAGAGAGAGAAGTAAGGAGGCGTACCGGTGGATATTACCGATTAACAGAAATTCCAATTAGAAAATGATTTTTCAGGTAGAAAGCTTCAACTTTGGAAGATCAGTCTACACGTCATATTAAATGACAGGTTCAGAACAACCAGAAGAACTAATAGCTATCCTTCCAAGTGGTTTGCAGAATGTTGTTACAAAAGTATGAATTGGAATAGGGACTTAGCCTGAAAGTATATATACAATAGTGTTGTGATTATGGATTAATTAAATATCGTTGGTTGTAAATCTGATTCGAACCTCCATCACTTTATGAATTTAGATTGGTGTTGGAAAATAAGTTAAGTAAACTATTCGTGTCATATGATGTATGTGTTGCATCTGATGCATTTGCACCATTGACATCTCTATATGGCAGTGATAATTGATAATGCAAGATCATAAAAGGGACTCTTTCTCAAGAACTTTAAATTTATTGTAAACATAATTGCTATGAGATTATTTCTTTTGAAAGGGAAGGTAACTACGAGTTTGTGATGATGTTTGTCGGATTTAGGCTAAGTCTTATGGGCTAGATTGGACTGCTAGATTGGCCAAAAAGTGTTACAAATCATGAAAAAAGTGTGGGAAAAAAGTTAACACTCAATCTGGCTACTTCTCTCTCCTAGCATTTGCTCGCAGTCGCACTATCGGCGAGATTGAAACGCTGAATGGTGCGGCGCTCAAAAAGTTGTCTCAACGCCGAATGGTTCAGCGTTTGATGATTTTTTTTTGGAGAGAGAAGGAAAAGAGGGAGAGAGAAAGAGTAAAAGAAGGAGAGAGAGAAGAAAAAGAGGGAGAGAGAAGCGTAAAGAGGGAGAAAAAAAGAGAGAGAGAGAAGAAAAAGAGAGAGAGAAGAAAAGAGGAAAAGAATGAGAGAGAATTGGTAACGCCGAACGGTTAGGGGTTTCGCTGCTAGATTGGCCATCGCATAGGGGTTAGGAGGTTGCCCTATCTGACGTGGATGGCCAATCTAGCAGCTAAATATCTAGCCCATAGGACTAAGCCTTATACTTGAATAGTTCCGAAAGGAAGTATTTCGTTTTGTTATAAAATAATAGAACCAAAATTTAATCGAAGACTTATTATAAATAAATGTTCCGGAACAGGTCAATTCTCATTTTGTTGAGAAGAATAAAACTTTATTTTTATTTTCATGGGTAAAGAATTTGGTATCTATCACCCAATGACTTTGCCATTGTACTACAGTTACACCGGCAGAAGAAAAAAAACTTGGTTGGAGGCTATAACGAAATATGATTAATTATATTGTTAGATTATTTTATCCATCTAACATTGGGCGAGGCGAAGCCGAGCCACTCCAAATCAAAAATACGGGGCAAGGAGAAGCCGCCCAACACCATATCAAAAATGCATGGGGATGGGGCGAGCCATACCACATAAAAAATCTTAAGCGACTAGGCGAGGCAAAGCTGAGTTACACCAAATATAAAATCTTAAGCGATGGGGCGAGGCGAACCCGAGCCATACCAAATAAAAAATCTTAAGCGACGAGGGGAGGCAAAGCTGAGATAAACCAAATATAAAATCTTAAGCGACCGGGCGAGGCAAACCCGAGCCATACCAAATAAAAGATGTATCACGACGGGGCGGGGCAAAGCCCCGCGACACCATATCAAAAATGCACGAAGGGGCGAGGCAAGGTCAACTCATAGAAAATCAAAAATATAGTTAAAAGAGGCATATTTAAAAATCCTACGCGACGGGGCGAGGCGAAGCCGAGCCACAACAAATAAAAAATCCGAAGCATGTATTGGGACGGGGCGAGGCGAAGCCGAACAACACCAAATAAAAAACTGTAAGCATGCCTCGGGACAGAGCGAGGTAAAGTGGTTTTCGGATCCGCCCGGTGCGTAGCACGGGCATAAAATCTATATTTGTTTCATGAATTCGTTATATTTTGGTAAGGTTATTGATTGGTTTTGTAAACAATATTATAATTCGATGGTTGCATAAATACTTAAAATTATACAATTCAAAAAAATAGTTACCCCAAATAAAAATCCTAAGCATGCATCGCGAGGCGAAGACGAGCCACACCAAATCAAAAATCCTAAACGACGGGCGAGGCGAAACCGATCCACACCAAATCAAAAATCCTAAGCATGGATTGGGACGGGCGAGACGGCCGAGCCACACCAAATCAAAACTCCTAAGCCACGGGGCGCGGCAAGCCCCTCGACACCAAATAAAAATGCATGACAGGGCGAGGCGAAGTCAAATCACACCACAACAAAAATATGGTTAAAGTACAAAAATTATGGTAGATGGTTTTCGGGTCCGTTCGGGCATAGCACGGGCAAAAATCTAGTGTGTTAGTATTTTGGTTCTTCTTTGAAAACATATCTCAACTTATATATAACTTAGATATAGTATTACAACAGAAGACAGAATACTAGCTTGTGGTAAACCAGGAGGTGATGGTAGTTAATTTGTGAAACTATTCATCAGCCAAACTGAAAAAATGGTTCCTTTCCGGTTCATACAATGAGTCGCTCCATTCTCAGCCAGATGTACCAAATTAGATGTCTATTAGATATCATATCATAGTCCATCTTTATACCATTAACAAGTTTAGTAAACCCGTCCAAATGGACAGGCTAGTTCATCAACTGAACAAAAAGAAGAAATCAGAAATCACCTCTTTTCCAAAACAGATGTGAAGGTGATTGCATGTAAATGGACATAATACTAATCAACTCTGATCTCTGCCAGGGTTTGAGAGACAGATGGAAAAGTACCTAAACAAAATAGAACGATAGTATGCACATCATCAAATACTTCAAATATTCATTTAACAGAAATATAGTTAGTTTACAGCAATATATAGTTACTGGTCTTTGATCTCTGCCAGGGTCTGAGTGAATGATATTATGCAATTTACAGGGATATATAATTACTGGTTTCTGAGTTTCTGAGTGAATAATAGCATTCTTTTAAAGGATCACATGAATTATCTTAATTTTTGTATATATCTGGTATTCAAAACATGTAACTCTTCACCCACCCTTCATGCGTCAAACTTCCATGATTCCATCGCCTTCAAGTAGAGTGAAATACACGAGCAAGAAAAATCTGTACACATCAGTTCAAGAGCTCTACAACATAGAAAAGGTCGGGTACTGGGTTGAATATATACCTGAATTCAAAACAGTAACTACATTATGTGAACATATAAAATGTGAAGGGAGCCCAACCATGATTCTTTAAAACCATTTGGAGAGGATCAAGCAGTACTTACCCACCACTTGGAGTATGACACTGTGATAGCACTGGTAATCCAGAACGCCCTCACCCGTTGTTGATGGTGGTTTTTAGCTTAAGGTTAAAATCGTAAAACACTAAACCCTAGCGAACATGGTGATGTCACAACATTTAAAGTAACAAGCATTTACTAGGCACATTTACTGAAACTTTTAATGTGTCCCTAAATAATTACCGGGGTATCTTTTTAAAATTAGGGTTACGACAAGCCAAACCCTAATTCCCACGTGTGCCAATGGCAAATCATGACAGCCACACCGACCAGCGCCAAAAGCATGCCAACCATGCTAGCCGCACCTTTGTGCCAATGGCAAATCATGCCAGCCACACCGACCGCGCCAAAGCATGCCAACCATGCTATCCGCACTTCTGTACCAATGGCAAATCATGCCAGCCACACCGACCGCGCCAAAGCATGCCAACCATGCTAGCCGCACCTCTGTGCCAATGGCAAATCATGCCAGCCACACCGAGGGCGCTATGTTGGGCGTGGGCCAAAGGCATAGCGGCTTAGAAATATGGCTTGCGGCACTTGTTGGCATGTGCCAATGGCACGTGCGTGCCATGTTGACCTAGTTGCAAGTCTTGCAAACCTAGGGCGCTATGTTGGGCGTGGGCCAAAGGCATAGCGGCTTAGAAATATGGCTTGTGGCACGTGTTGGCATGTGCCAATGGCACGTGCGGCCATGTTGACTTAGTTGCAAGCCTTGCAAACCTAGGGCGCTATATTTGGTATGGGCCAAAGGCATAAGCGGCTTGGAAATATGGCTTGCGACACGTGTTGGCATGTGCCAATGGCACGTGCGGCCATGTTGACCTAGTTGCAAGTCTTGCAAACCTAGGGCGCTATATTTGGCGTGGGCCAAAGGCATAGCGGCTTGGAATTTGGCGTTGTTGCCATGGTGCGCGAGGTGCGGCTTGGTTTGGCATTGTTGCCATGGTGCGTAGTATGCGGCTTGGTTTGGCATTGTTGCCATGGCGCGCAAAGATATGCGGCTTGGTTTGGCATTGTTGCCATGGTGCGCAGGATGCGGCTTGGTTTGGCATTGTTGCCATGGTGCGCAGTGTGCGGCTTGGTTTGGCATTGTTGCCATGGTGCGCAAGGTGCAAAGCTTGATTTGGCATTGCTGCCATGGTGCGTGCGAGGTGCGGCTTGGTTTTGGAATTAGGGTTACGTGTTGAAAACCTAACTGGGTATTTTGAAAAAATACCCCTATTAATTATTTACACCGAGTTAAATGCTCTTAGTTAATGTGTTGCGGGTAACACTAGGTCATGGGGTTTTACGATTTTACCCCTTGTCTAAAAACCACCATCAACAAAAACATGTCAAAGTAAACCGATTCTGGATGTCCTCTGGTAATTCTAAACACCAATCCACAATCGGTTTACAAGTGAATGAAATTAAACCGATTCTGTGTAACTTTTACGAAAAAGAAATCAAAATGGTGATGTTTTGATGAACTCTCTAACATTAGTTAATCTCACATCCAAAACAAAATTAACCCCTAATATGATTAATTAGTGCTAATTAATCAGGGGTAAAATAGGTAGTTTGGTAATTGTTCGATAAGGGGTGGTGTGAAGTGATTTCTAGTGACCTTTTTTGTCATCTAGCTATAGGCCCCAATTAATTGGTATAGGCCCCAATTTAGGCAGGTTAATTATAACCACTACAACATATTTTAGAAGTAATATAAGGTGTAGTGAGAATCAAATATATCAGCATTGGTTGATTTTCTTTCTTTCGATTCCTTTTGGTGGGTGTCAAGGATGAATTACATTTATCACCTTTTCTTTTAGGTTAGTTAATGAACTTGCCCGTGCATTTGCACGGGTATACAGAACTTGTAAATACAATAAAATAAAAACTACAAAATGCTTCACAATCAATAGTTGGATTAAGTACAACTCTTGAGTATTTGACCAAAATACAACCTACCTTAAACTTAAGTCTCCTAATCAAACCTAAGGAAACATAAACAGAATAGTTATATTAATGAGTGTCACATTCCAGATTGTTTTTCAATCAGACTGAAAAACCAATCACTATTTGTATGGGTAGGAACCTTTCATTTCTGGTACAAACAAATAAGACAAATTGATCAACCGAATAACAGAGAAACAAATCAAACTGATTAGTATCATTGAGAAGAGACGACCTCCAGTTTTATTTATCAAGAAGGATGATACAATCACAATAAGGAAGGAGATCCAGTTAGTCGCTGCTGCTACCCCAACAAGTCTGCCTCTAACTTCTGCCTTGTACGTCTTTGAGTACATATGTGATTCCAACCCAAATGTATAGGGAACAAGGCAGACTAGTAACATACCAATAACTGGTCCTGCAGGAAGTTCGATTTCACATTGCCTTACGACGGAATCTTGTATGAACCAGATTCCTTGTTCAGCCAAACAGGATGGCGATGTCCCCTTAGGTTCTAAAGTCAAGCAGGCGCCGCCAGGTGCACGCTGTATAGAAGGAAAGAGTGATTTGTCATGCAACAATGAAACCATATCATCGACATCATACATATAGTGAAGAAACCAAGAAGTACTACAAGTGGCTAGGCTAGCGAGTGGAATACACCTCGATAGATATAAATACAAAGGATTGCCAAATGCGCTGTGATGTCATATACTGTAGCTGTAGTCCTACTTTAGTTAAATTGGAAAAAAAAAAAAACCTCTGCGCTTACCCTGAAATTGTTATCAATACCGGCACAAAAATCACATCCTGCTTGAAGGCATTTGAAACAGTCCCATCTATCTGCATCTGGTGCTAAAATATAACTCAGACATGTGTTATTACCAAAATGGGTGATGGTCTCCGATTTACTACTCGCTCCTCCGATATTATTAGTTGATATTATAAGGATAAAACTTAAGCCTAAAAGACCCACCATCATACGGTATGATTTGACAAGCAAATTTTTCCTCCTCCGGAGTTTTATAGTAATGTAAGGTACAGCTGTATTACATATACCATATAGACCATAGAACGACAATGAACAGATCTTAACGTACCAGATGTCCATTTAGGGTTGGGTGAAAATATCAAGCCACCTATGAGACGGGCACATTGCAGACCAATGCCAACAACAATTTGTCCACGTTCTAAAGGATTACTCCATGTAGTCCATATCCTAGAAAAGATATTCCGACGAGAATAATCTTTTTTGTTTTGACCAGTCGTTTCATTCTTAAGTGACAACTTTAAGGAACCAAACTCTTTCTCTACTTCACAGGACCTGTAAATTTTCCTCAAAGCATCTCTAATTACGCCATCTTTTCGGTTCTGTTTTTAAAATAATATACATATTACCAACAAAAATAGAACATCAAATAAAGAAAATGTACTAGAATGAAACTATATACTCCCTCCATTCCGATTTACTTGATGTTATAGAGTTTTTCACGCAGATTAAGAAACAACAGAGAGAGTAATTTTTTTTCCAAATCTACCCATATTAATAGCTTTCTAAATTTTAAACCACCTAGTTTTTAGTTTCTAGATTTAATGTAAATTATGTATCTCATTGTAATTTACTTGGGATAAACCAAATATTCCTTCCAAATCCTTGGAATAATCATTTTATCTGCTGATTACAATGACAATGAATGGTACGCTGTGATTCCAAAGTAAGTGTAAATCAGTGACAATTTAGGAAAAATACTTAAACTCTCGTCTATTTTGGAACACAAATAAAACCCTAAAAGATCAAGTAAATTGGAACGGAGGGAATATTTCGAAACTAACCCTTTTATATAGCCAAATAGGTGAATCGGGAAGCGACAGCATTAGTACAAATTGAAGTAGAGCCGGAAACCCTGCTGCGGCAAGGGTATAATCTGAAGTCTTATTAAGGTCCAGGTCCTGCAACGATTTCATTTTTAGAAACAATAAGTATAGGATGTTAATAATCTGGCGAGATAGCTAATGCTAGCAGCTGTACATGTACCTGGCTGTAATAAGTAATTGTAGTATCGACACAAAAGAAGATAAATTTTCCAACAGCAAAAAGCAAACAATTATGCTCATGAAGGTCTTCTTGAAGATGAGTTGCAGAAGCTTCTAATGTGTAAATAGGTAAGGTTATTGATGTCATTCCAATCCCAAAGCCTATATATGTCTTCCAAACAGTTTCCAAGAAGCAATCAAAAGAACAATCACTGATTGTCAGTAGTACTCCACTAACGAGTATCAATGCATTACCAAATAAGAGTGCAAATTTTCGACCCAGGAAGTCGTTCATCAAACCCACTATTGCTGAACCAAACACCGCCCCTAGTACACCCGTCCGTATAATTTCCTATCAATGTTAACATTGGTATAAACATCATCAAAAAAATCCCAATATGGAAAATGTAAAACAGACAATAAATTATATACGTATACACTTACATGTTTAATTGACTGAATATCATCTTGGATATAAAATCTCGAGAAGATATACCCTGAGCAATTAGAAATCACCCTGTTAGGAAGTCTAGCTTACAGTAATGATCGATTTACTACAGATGGAGTCACCTAATAACCACTGGTATACTAATATCCACTACCATAAAAAAGCACTTACCGAAATAATAGCCAAACACAAGTGCTCCAATCACAGTATTACGTATGCGATACCAGTCCAGAGGATGATCAAGTTCAGCGTCTACTTCAGCACCAAGTTTAGCATCAACTACATCATTAAGTACCACCTTAATGAGAACAATAAAGAAGAAAGCAACACCGAGATTGCTAGGGATTCGAGAGAAGAAAAGGGATGCAAAAAGGAGACATAAAGAATGAGAAATAAAAGAGAATCTATTAGTATCAGTACTATGCACCACATTATAACCTAAAGCCCAATCAACGATCTTACACACACTCTCAGTTGTTAATATCTGATCATTAATAGACAATGTATTTTTTCTGAGTAAATAAGCTAGTAGCATTGACGTTATCTTCATATTTTCATTATGATAAGTCCACTACTTAGTCGAGGATAATAACTTTCTCCATTTTTCAATAGTTTTATTGTCATTGGACCGGTAATACCGTCACCTCTCAATTCATAAGATGTTCCATAGTTCTAGATTCCCGCTGTTGTGGTCATGAGGTTAATGCTATTTTTACCACTACTTCCTTCTCCACTATCTACTACCAGTTCAACAAACCGACTCCATCCTGACTGAAACTCTCTCCTCTAGAGCCCAGCTTTGTCAATGAATATTATCTCGCACTTGGTGTCAATAGCTTTAGCTCAGTCACAGATGTAGGATATCGATGTAACATGCAATAGCAGGTGCTCTATGTACAGCTGTCCATCTTATACTGCTTCTTGTTGTCGGGCATCCCACCGGAGTGTGTTTCATGTAAGTATACCAATGCCTTGATAGGCGTTGTTTCTTAAATTTTCTACTAAGTCTTCTTCTGCAAACATTATTCTCTCAGCGTTTGAGAAAATTCATTGCTGAATCGTCTGATGTAATTTTCTATAGCTATGTCTTCCTGAGCTCGACACTCTCAGATATGTAAAATAAAGGAAAAGGATCATCATAGGCATATTCAACTAGATTTTCCTTGTTACCCCAAGTTCCAAAAGCATTTCCTAAAGTATTGATTCAAGTTGTAGACAAAGCAAGTGCTTGAAGCGAAGGTTGAACCAAATAGACAACAACTTGATTACTCTCAACACGTGGACAAAGAAAACCTTCAACTATCAGGAATTAGTATCAAATATATAAAAGTTTATTGAGATTTGATGACTTACCATTAAACCCCAACGATTCATGTGAAACCTCCTTGAACTGATTCCCTTCATTAGAAAAGGGATATTTTCCTCCTCCTTTTGAGAAGTGGATTTCATATACTCCTCACCAACTGATACAGCTGAAATAATGCTATTTCTATTCAACAAATCTTCTCTATTCTCGTATTTTCCTTGACGTTGCGTGGGAGATTCTTCCTTGGAGATATTGAGATGTACCATGATTTGAGCCACGTCTCTTTTAGTGTGCGACATATCCAGCTCGATTGCTTTGTGCTTTTTTCGAACTTCTCGGTTAAATCTTTGGATAACTTGGAAAGTTTGGTGTCAACATTTGTTTCTTCTCCCATTCTCTAAGAGCATCTCCAATGCAAGGGGTAGAGGTCTTAAATTACTATGACACATAGGATTTAATACTTTTTCACCAAAGTTTCATCTCCAATGCAAATGTGAGGGTCATAGGTAAGATGACATGGCTAAAGTTGTGGTAAAGGAGAAAGTCTAAATAAGACTGCTTGGATTTGTTCTCAATTCTGGAGGAGGAGTCCCAAGTCCTCCCGTGTGATAAAGTTGGACTGTTTATTCCTTTCCGATGGTCGTTCAGGATCTATAAGAACTTCTTCATCCATAAAGATATGCCGTGCTGAAGTACTCGCGCCGGGTGTCATGAAAGCGTTCCTTGTCTCTCTATTTGGGGTCGACACGGTTCGGGTCGTAATCTTTTTGTTAGCGTCTTGAGAATAGTGAGTACCTCTTTATGAGTTGTATCCATGTCCTTCGAGCTTTGGCAAGAACCTCCCCGTCTCTCCATCAAATTGGAAATGGTAATAAGAGGTGGGTTTCCTCTGGCTCCTCCAGTTTCTCGTCCTGATGAAGAAAGGGTGGAATCTCTGGTGTCGATTGGAGGTGTCATGCTCGAAGAAATATTAGAGTACCCCGGTGGCTCTTGCTCGTAATAAGAGGGTTCATGCCAGAGGGGATGCTTCCCGGCGCTGCTGGTGTTGGTGCTAGAGGATGTAACACCATGCAATGTGTTGACTGTGCTGGCAGGTGTTAACAGCAGGGATATTGGCACCGGGAGTGTTATCGGCGCCCAGCAGCATCAAGGTTGGTAACTGACCCAGGACCTAAGATCTACCATCTTGAATTTGAAAAAATTGAAATGAAATTGAAATTTGATCTTGCAACTGAGAGATTTAATCTCCGGTCGCCAGTTTTGGGGTAAAAACTGATTATGCTGTTTTTGGTAAATTTGGGTGTGTTGATGAGAAACGAATTCAAACCCTAAACAAATGTACTGCATATGAGTATTTTAGATTCGAGAGATCAATTTGTAAGACTCTGTCCTAAACCAAGAAATGCCCGTTCAGATTCAATTCGGTCACAAAGTGAAGGAGAAGGGTTGATCTTAGGGAGGGAAGCGAAGAAGGTGTTGAGATCAGAATGTTGAATTACGAAGGTGTCGCTATTTTATAACTTATATCGGAATGTGGAACTGGCTTGCAGAATGTAAGCTATCAGTTCTCTGTGTTTTCTGGATACTTGTGTTGATCACACTTGTGTTTTTTGTCGAAATAAGTTGAAAACCTATTTATACAAGTCATTATCGAGCGCACCCTGATCTCATAGGAAGTGGAGGCAGTTAAGTAGTGGAGAAGTGGGGATTGTGTAAATAGTGGTGACAATCACGTCTTCATTATGAGGGAGGACCGGTCAGCCTTACACCACTTCTCCTTTACTGTTATCAACCATCTGCCTTTCCTGTCACATTCTCATAATGGGCGTGTTGCACGCCGCACGATGTAAACTGCCAGACGAATACCCTAGTGAGCATCCCCAGTTTGTGACATGTTTGATGTCTCAAGTATTTCGTGGGAAAACACGTACAGTAGGCTACCGAGTGGGTCATCTCCATATGATTTAGTTGTTTGGACCAAATCGAACAATCAAGAAATGTCGACAATTGCTTGGTTTTTGTGGAAGAAATAATTTGAAGTTGAGATGAACCAGAAGTTTTGATGACTTCTGGAAGATTCTAGAGTTGGATTTTCTTCTCCTCAGATGGGATGATAACTGACTAAAGCTATTGAGTCCTACTCTTAAGGAAATCGTTAGACTAGAGAGGATTCATATAGTCATACGTAACTTAGTCAGCCCTATTGTACAGGAGCTGGTACACTTCAATATATATTCTGAAATCTTAAGATAAATCTATATTCCTTTATGGTTACGTTCCTTTATGGTTACGGATCTGATTTACCGGGAAGTTTCCAAAGCCTCGCTGGAAGAATATCCTTCCCACAGCTCAACAAGTGGACACAGAAGGAGAAACTCATAAACTCTTTCTGCCTAGTTTTTCCAGGTCTTGTTTCGTAGCCTTCTCTCAATCTCGATCATTCCTTGTGAATGGATTCCGTAAGGGCATGTCTAAGACAAAAGGATGCATGGTACGTACAACAAAATTTACTTACAATTAAAAGAGCCAGACTCAGCCATGTATACGCGGCCATATCTTTCGTATTTAATACAACCATCTAAATTCTCTTAATAGGCACTACATAGCTTAGTTTGTCAGGAACTGCTTAGACCAATCTATGCAATACCCACGAGACTAACACATGAAGGTTTTTTTCGTCATGTTAAGGTACTAGCAATCAAAGACTAGGTGACAATTTATTGTGCTGGGACACCTAAGAAATAGATCAATGCACCGATAAATCTATATACATTAGTCGTCTTTGCGTTGTATGAATCTCTGCAAAATGGAAGAATATACAGAAGAAATGCTGCGACAACTCCGAAACAAATGATAAAAAAGTCCTCAAACCGTGACGCCCTCCAAACCTTCTCAAGCATCAACCGAGAAATATAGAGATCATGAAACAGAGAAAGAAAATAAAAAAACTTTATTTTATTGAAGTGGATTTATATAGAGATCATGAAACAGAGAGTCATAACAACACAACTAAATCACCTAAATCCCTCTTCTTCTCATTTTACAAGGTACTGACGCAGCTGCTAAATATTCCTGCTAGATCGTATGTTTTTCTTCAACATGGAACATCTCCATCAACTCCAAAATCTCGATCCCTTTCTTATCCGCCTTTGCAGTAGCTTTCAACACCTTCAACTCTTTCTCTAATGCATCAATCTTATTCATAGTATTAGAAGCTAGCTTCAAGCCTTCAACTTCTTTATTCTTCCTTTGTACTTCAAACTCCTTGACGAATAGTGTTGAGAAGAAATTATTCTGGGATTTCGAACTTAATTGTAATGGGTTGGACAATGGCCTTAATGAAACCAACAAGAAATTATTTGAAATAGAAAGAAAAGTAAATAGTACCCCTTGACTTTGCTTATTGCTGAACAGAGTACCCAAGCAAGGATTAAAAGCAAATAACGCGGTTTATTATCTTAGGTAGCATCACAACCAGGCTCAAACATACTCCGCCCGATCCTTCTCGATAAGCTCTCTCCTTAGGGTCATTCCTGAAACTGATTTTAGAACCACACTTATAATTGTTACCCTCCGGAATCTTTTGAATGGTGCTACCAGTACCACACCACAAAAGGAGCTCGCATTTCTCTCCTTAGGAACTTTATTCTTCCTTTCTCTTGTTACCGGAACTTCTGGTTAGACTAGCATAATAAAATTGAACAGAAAACATGATCTAAGAATTATCTAGCTAATATGTCCCGTGTCGTATATTTTGTTGTTATATAGTCTTTCTTCATGTGCCTTTTTTTTGTAATCCTGGCTCCGCACTGCCTTTGGTGTCGCAATACATTAAAATATTGTCAAAATGTTAAGGTACATATGAGGAACAAGAGTTATTCAAGTGCTAATGTATGACAATTGGTTATAATATTGCCACTTGACATGTCATAGTGGTTGATTTTTAACTTGATATGAATCGTCAAGTCAGACCGCCTAAAAAAAAAAGGAAAATATTGCAAGCGATTAGAAGATGTGATTGCGGAGCATTTAGTTTTTTCCGCTGGATATCGATTTTTTTTTTTTTTCTCATTTCCTTTGTGTTCTCATTTGAGTTTCAAGAACTCCATGCGAATTGAAGGTGAATGTTTAAGGAAAGGCCTTGGTAAATGTTTTTTTATGTAACTGCCACTGAGAAAGTCCTTACAAATTGATGATGAAGAGCTACCGACTAATGAGAAAACCTAAGCGGCGTTTCAGCTTCATTCGTTTGTACAACATATGGAAAACCAATTTCCAGATACTACACCGAAGTTAGTACAGATCAGTTGCTAGTTTCGAACAAAGTTGTTTTATTTGAAAGAAAAGTTAGAATTCAGGAGCGGCTTAGATTAACCCTCGCACTTTTCCATTGTGACAGAGGGTCCGAAACCAAACCCTAATAAAATCTGTCTCTCTCTCTCTTTGTACCAAAATTCTTGTGACATCTTTTTCTATTGTTTTTTGCTACTTATAATGGAAAGTTTGTTTTTTGCTACTAATATGTCATTGACTAACATTGTAATTGGAGTTTGTGGAGGCAATTTATTGGAACTTGACTGTATGAAATATTTGTGTGTGTTGATGTCAATTGTTGTTGCTGTGGTGTTTGTTGTTATTAGCATTTTCATGGCTATCTCTGCAATTTGGCATGCTGGATTAGTGAACCAATCTTCATAATTCGAGTTTTCAAGGAAGTTCATGCACTTGTGGCAGCCTTCACCTTCCATTTTAATGGTAAAGTACTAATTGACAGCTTCAATACATTTATAAAAATGGAACTGGATGAGACGGTCAATGATGGGAATGGTCTTTGGATATATATGTTACATGGACAAAATCAACATAAACTAGGAACATTGTTACTGTTTGATCCTAAATATATTGGATTTGCTCAGCTGTACATCTATAGGTCATTGCCATATGCAGGCACTGTTCTTTGTTGTTTCCAAGTTAATCTAGGCGCCATTGCTGGAATATGCGGACACTGTTTGAATTATAGCCTCCTGCATAGTATATCTATATAGAGAGAAGTAAGGAGGGTACCGGTGGATATTACCGATTAACAGAAATTCCAATTAGAAAATGATTTTTCAGGTAGAAAGCTTCAACTCTGGAAGATCAGTCTGCACGTCATATTAAATGACAGTTTTAGAACAACCAGAAGAACTAATAGCTATCCTTCCAAGTGGTTTGCAGAATGTTGTTACAAAAGTATGAATTGGAATAGGGACTTAGCCTGAAAGTATATATACAATAGTGTTGTGATTATGGATTAATTAAATATCGTTGGTTGTAAATCTGATTCGAACCTCCATCACTCTATGAATTTAGATTGGTGTTGGAAAATAAGTTAAGTAAGCTATTCGTGTCATATGATGTATGTGTTGCATCTGATGCATTTGCATCATTGACATCTCTATATGGCAGTGATAATTGATAATGCAATTGCAAGATCATAAAAGGGACTCTTTCACAAGAACTCTAAATTTATTGTAAACATAATTGCTATGAGATTATTTCTTTTGAAAGGGAAGGTAACTACGAGTTTGTGATGTTGTTTGTCGGATTTATACTTGAATAGTTCCGAAAGGAAGTATTTCGTTTTGTTATAAAATAATAGAACCAAACTTTAACTCATCCTTAAGAGAACCTTAATTTTTGTAATTCTATTTATTTTGCTGTTGGAAAATTCATCTTCTTTTGTGTCGATACCACAGTTGCTGCTTATAGTCAGGTATGTTTACAATTGATGTTTGTTTAGTGTTAGTTATATCGCTAAATTAACATCTTAAAGTTTATTGTTCTTAAAAAATTAAATCACTCCAGGACCTTAATAAGATATCAAATTATATCATCGCGATAGCACTGTTTCCAGCTCTGCTTCAATTTTTGCTAATGATGTCGCTTCCTGATTCACCTATATAAAATGGTTAGTTACTTAGTTTCGAAACTTGGAGAATCTTTCTTGTATATTTTTTTCTTAATTTGATTTTCAATCTTTGCTATTTTCCTTATTCACCTATTTAGCTAGATATAAGGGTTAGTTTCAAACCATGGAGTTTCCATCGATGACTTTTCTTTTTTTTAAAACAGAACCGAAAAGAGGACGCAGTTAAAGCTTTGAGGGAATTTTACAGTTCTTCTAAAGTTGAGAAAGTTGGATGCCATAAGGTTGTCAATTAAGAATAAAAATTCTGGTCCCGATGACAAAGTCGATTATGGTAGGAATTATCTTGTCTAGGATAGTTGTTGGCATTGGTCTGCAAGTTGCCGAACAGTTAGTGAGTGAAAACACGTTAATTTATGTCTTTCCCCGTATCATAAGGATGGGTGGCCGCATAGCATCACCAGAGCCTAAATGGTCTATATGGTATTCAAAGTGGAAGTCTGCCTTACACCATTGTAAAACTTGCGAGGAGGAAGATCTTGCTAGTCAAATCATACCGTGTGATGCTGTGTCTATTAGGGTTAAGTTTCTTCGTTATTATATCACCTAATAATATTAATATTAGACGGGTGAGCAGTAAATTGGAGACAATCACCCATTTTGGTAACAAGACATGCTCGAGTTATATTTCAGCACCAGATGCAGATACATGGAACTATTTCCAATGCCTTCAAGCAGGTTGTGGGTTTTGTGATGGTATTGATGATAATTTCATGGTAAGCAAATAATTTTTTACTCCAAATTTAACTGAAGTAAGAGAGTACAACTACAGTATCCACATCACACCCACATTTGGCACTCGCATTTATTTTTATCTTTTTGTGTATTCCACTCGCTACCCTAACTGTTCTTAGTACTGCATGGTTTGTTCCCTGTATAATTGCAAAATAAGCATGATGGCGATGATATTGTTTCGTTATTGCTTACTGATGAATCGCTCTTTTCTTCTACACAGCGTGCACCTGTTTCCTGCTTGGCTGTAGAACCTATTGGGACATCACCATCCTGTTTTCCCGCACAAGGAATCTGGTTCACACCAGATTCCGTCACAAGACAATGCGAATTCAAGCTTCCTGGAGGACCAGCTCTTATATTGTTGCTAATCGGCCTTGTTCCCTACACATTTGGGTTGGAATCACATATGCGCTCAAGGATGTCCAAGGTAGAAGTTAGAGGAAGACTTGCTGGGACTGTAGCAGCGACTAACTGGATCTCCTTCCTCGTGGTGATTGTATCATCTTTTACGATTAATAAAGATGGAGGCACTCTCTTCTTAATGCTCCTCATCAGTTTGATTTCTTTCTTTGTTACTCGGTTGATCAATCTATCTTATTTGTGGGTACCAGAAATGAAAGGTTCCTCCCAGTCCAAAGAGGATACTTCAAAAGTCAGTTGAAGGGATACTCTTGGTACAAATATTGTTATCTTTTTATGTTTTCCGTTGGTTTAATTAGGAGATAGTATAGGTAGTTTCCATCTATTGACAGTCAAGGATTTTGTTTGACTTTATTTACTTTTAGTATTTTATTTTTGGAATTAGAACCTGGGTACAGTTGCAGAATTTAACACACAAGGTAGGATCAATACCATTCGGATCTGCACTTTCATTTCACTTGTCCCTAAAAAATAACCATGTTGACATTGTTATTGATCCAAGACCCATTAGTCTTCTCACAAGCATGTACAAGATCATTTCTAACATCCTTCCAAGTAAAGTCAAAGTTTTAATCCCAAATATTAAGGTTGTTTGATTTTTGGTACTCAGGTTTTAGTTAAAACTTGGGTTTGGCCCGGTGGGTTTGGATATGGAATTTTAAATGCGGAATTTATAGGTTTAGGGATTTGGTCGAATTGTGTTTCCCTCGGTACGTTTGGTTGCTCAAATCTTTGGAATGATGTTTCCAATGGGAATCAGTTTTCCCGCAAATCCTCCATATGGAGTCCGACCCCTCCCCGTAAGATTCGCTGGGAAACTTATCAAGAGATCTATCGACCCACTACTTTTTTTAACTCTAAATCCCATATATATGCAATTTTAAGATTTGAGGGTAATGTCAAACGGTACAAAGACTTTAGAATAAGAAAACTTTATAAATCCAAGGAATTTTAATTGAATTACCAAACACGCAAGATATTTACACAAAACGAAAATTTTAGGGTTCCAAAAATGCAAAAATGGGCTTCTTCTAAAAAAAATTCTTACAGGGCTTAAAATAAGCTTTGGAGCCAGCTGGGCAGGGGTACGCTCCGCCTGGATTTACATGAATCCTAGTATTTATATTCCCATAGGACTACAAATTCAAACAAACCCACCCTAATATTTTTGTCCACACTTTGCATTTGGTCTAAAGGCCAAGGTTGACCTCTTAACCACGTTAGATATTAAATTCTGTTTATAAATTAATTAAAGAAAAATAAAAAGGATTAAAGTATTAGAGGATTTTACAATCTTGCCCTCAATTAAAAACTAAGGTAATCAGCTGTCTTAATCAAGATATTACAGGGCTGAGCCACTGGTTTGAGCCGGTCATTGGCTCACCTGAGTTGATTCATCACCGGTGTCGAGTTGACTCGGCTGGATGAAAATTCGGCCGAGTTCCATCTGTTTTCTAGGCATTTCCGGCCAATTTTTCAGGCCTTTTCTTTCTTCAATTCCCTGCAACAATTTCCTATCATCTAGTTCATGCATTCACTAACAGAAGACTGCTTCATTCTTCTCTCATCGGCCATTACACCATCTGCAGCAACAATCCCTGTAATTCACAGAACCCATCTAACCCCACTGAATCCAGCACTACCACCAACACAAACCCACTGCAATTGCATAAGCTCATCCATTTCAGTCAGAGGCAAAAGCAATATCCATTTTCTCAATCGAACTTCATAGATCCTTTTGTAAGCAGAGTACTTTCGCTGAGTATACGAGAAAACTAATCTAATTAAGACTAACAGCTAAACTCGGTAGCAATAGACATGTTTACAGTTAAGTTTATCTCCCATAATCTAAGGTTCTGCCTAGTGATTGTTACAGCATTCACCGACGAAGCAATTATGCATTTTGAGGGGTTGTCCATATCGGTCACCATGTGTAACTCTAAAATGGATATAAACAGCTAGCTGTCTTGGCATATGTTCATTTTTATGCTAATCATCAAATTTTTTCAGCAGCAAAATCACACACCGGGTCTCAAAAAGACATATTCGCAGAAGTAGGAACGAACTTTATTAAAACTAACATAGCAATGTAGCATATAAAATTTGGCTTTTCTTAAACATAGCCCACACTTTTATTATTGATAGCCCATCAGACTTAGTCAATCAAATTGACTAATAAATCAAATTTGACTTTTCTGATTGTTAACTATAGCCCATGAAATTAAGTAGGAGACCGATCCAACTCGTTCTTTTATTTTTCTATTACTTCCCCGTTATTATATACATCATGATTATATTTTGATTGATGTCAAATTATAGCCCCATGAATTTATACTTTGATTGATGTCAAATAAATTGTGATATGTAAAGTCCTTTATACTTTGTCCTGATATTTGTTTGTCCTGTTTGTTTTGGGTTTTTGTTAATAAAGTCCTGATTATATAAGTTTTTGAAAAAAAAAGATCACGGCTGTGATGATGAACTGGAGGTTGCTGTTGCTGCCAACCATGGCACTAAACAGGACGATGATCTTGATGGAGAAGCTCATGGTAATCGAGATAGAACATAGAGGATGGAGCTTGTGCCGGTGCTGGCCTTTGAACGATGATGATGCTGTGATGAACTTTACATTGGCAGTGAAGATAAAAAGAGCTCGAGAATGGAGATGCTGTGACTGTGATACGAGATGGCAATGGAATGAGCTCGTTGCGATGGAGGAAGTACTGCAGACCATAAGGAATCAACGAAATATCTTTCAAAAGGGAAGAGAGTGTCAATCATAGAAGTAAGGGGAGATGGAATCTGAAGAAAAAAAAACTTTGATGGAAAAAATAATGAAGAACACGCGAGTTGTATCGATTTCAATCTGGACAAGTTTAATTCCGTGGGCTATGGATAATAACTATAAATGGTCAAACTTGATTTATTGGTCAATCTGATTGACTAAGTTTCATGGGTTATCAATAATAAAAGTATGGGCTATATTTAAGAAAAGCCTAAAATTTTCAATGAGTTATTTCAGAAAGATCGATTTTGTCTTTTTCCTGTAAGAGCTGAAAATCTGAGTTTATGCTTATTTAGAGATCCCTTTCTCCTTTCTTTTCCGTTAACTAATTAATGATTATTGATTTTCGTCTCCCAGCTAGAACTTGCGATCTCACCGAAAATCCATTAGTTTATATCTTCTTCTCTTAATGTCTTCAACGACAGTAAATTGTTTTTGTAAAGGACATCAAATTTTAAAATCTTACTCTTGCCAAAATTAACAACCATTCTGGAAATGAAGCTTTTGGAGAATAATTTTTTGACGGGGGCAAATTTTGCCTGGCGAGATTGGGGTATGCTCAAACTAATTGGGGTATACCCAATTTTAAAGGGACACTTTTTGTGGGTTTTATGGGGAGTCTTAATGGGTAAGTTATAAAACTACCCTTACACATTAATAATCTTAATTACCCTAATCAGTTTTTATTCTCTTCATTTCATCTTCTTCTCTTCTTCTTCATCTTCATCTTCATCTTCCATCAACCAAAGCCATATAAAAATCTTCAACTTTGATTTTCCAAAAAAATTGTTGACTCTACCAAATTAAAAGAAGACTATAAATGATGTTTAAACTCAAATCCATCATTGTGTTGTGTGATTTGATTGTTATATTAGGTTAGAAATCGAAAATTATGATTTCTGTGTTTTTGGTCGGCAAGGTCGTAACATGCATATCTTGCCGACTTTTTATAACAGCCATGGCGGCGACTGTAAATTTTTCAACAGCCGGAAGGGTATTTTTTGAATACCTTGCTGGCCAAAACAGCCGAACGGTATTTTTTTAATACCTTGACGGCCAATAATAATTTTATGTCATCTCCTGTATGTCAAAAAACAAAAATCGGCAAGGTCGATGATGAAGATCATGCCGGCCATTTTTGGTCGGCGAGGTCGACGATGAAGATCTTGCCGGCCACTTTTGGCCGGCATGATCTTCATTAGTCGACTTTTGCCGATTTTCATACTTTCGGGGCGAAAGTGCTAATTTATTCTTTGATTTTGAGTATGATTTCATATAATAGATTTGCAATCCCCTTTTTAGAAGTATTTCGGTTGTGTGATTCATTTTTTCGTTGCAAGAGATATTCCCAAAAAATCAAAAGTTCAATCAAAAACAAAATTTCATAACTTCAAATTCATAAGTTTTAACCTATTCAATCAATTTAAACTTAATTAATTAATCTAATCAAAATTTTATTGTTAATTAAACGAGGGCAATTTTGCCATTTTGAAAACACAAGGTTAAGGGGTGACTTGGTTTTACTTCAAAATGACCATATTTTGTCTTATTGGGTATACCCCAATTAGTTTAGGTATACCCCAATCTCGCCCGAGGTTAATTTGACCGATAAAAAGGAGAAAATATTTTTAAAATACCGATCGTCAATTATCTGGGATGTCATTCTTCCTGTTCCGAAACTATTTTCTTTTTCTTTTCATTTTTAGTCTGCTTCTGGAACTGGCATTTTTTCTTGGCTAGTTATGTTGACCTCTAACTTCTGACGCATCTTTTTTTGTTTGGAATTAACCATTCATGTAACACGAGTATAAAGATATAGTAATCCCTGTGAAAGAAACATATCAATGTGTAAGACAAACCATAACAACTAGTGGTAATTCATTGATCTGTTACAACAGAGCTTGTTGAACTACATTTACGTGAGATCGTATTCTGTTATTCACTTTTACAAACTGTTTATGTTTAATTTAGGTTAGATATAAGTTTTAGATACTAATTGACGTTAATTTAGGTTAGTTATTATTTTTAGATAACTAATAAGTTTGTTTTGATTAAGATTAAGGGTAATTTGGGAGTAGAAGGTGATAACTTAAATTTGGTAAAAAAACGTCAAATAACGAAAGACAAATGTCAGCTTCTTATTAGTCCCCCATACCCTCGAAATTTGCGCCCATCAAAAATTTTCGCCAAATTATTATGATGATCCTAGCATGGAAGCCCACGGCTACTCTTTGTAAAAGAGGAACGGTAAGTTTGACGTATATATGAATAAACTCTTTACTCCAAATCACGTGTCAGTATTTTGGTTCTTCTTTAAAAAAACACGTCTCAACTTATAACATAGTTATAACATATTAACATGAGCATGAATAATCGCCTAAACCGCATTCAGTATTACAACACAAGGCAGATAACTAGCTTGTGGCAAACTAGGAGGTGATGGTAGTCTGCGAAACTCTTCATCAGCCTAACTGAAAAAAAAAAAAAGGTTCCTTTTCGGTTCGTACAATGAGTAGCTCCATTCTCAGGCAGATGCATCAAAATGTCTATTAGACATCATATCATAGTCCATCTTTATAACATTAATTTCTCCATCAACATCACTGCCAAGAGTGAAAACCTCCACCAATCCAAAATTTAGGTCTCTCCTGGAATTACATATGCTAACAAGTAACAACCTTGTATTCATTGGTTAAAGGATTGTAACCGAATCCAGTTAAAAAGTCTTTTCCATGACATTTTGGAAGGACAGTAGATTCTCCAGTGATGGGATTACAGATATAAGCAGGTTTGATATCGTCCCATGCATTACTGAAACAAATTAAACCAATGAGTTCATGAAAACAGGATTGGCAACAGTATGAAGCCATGTGAAAAAACACCAAGACAGTTCAATAAAATCCTTGAGCCATGTGAGCTCACTACCGGTATAGGCCAAATACAGGTTTGTCCAAACTCAAAAGTATACAACTAAACTAAGTCTAAATAAGTTGGTCAAAAATTCACCGGATATTTGAAGTCCACAAGGACACTCGAACAGAATTACCCAGATGACGATGGTTCCTTCCAACGAACCGACAAAAGTATCACACGCTGACTGTTCGTTCTCTAGCGGCGCCCTGCACTCATCAGCGTCTTGTTAGCTGACGGAGAATTCTCTTCCCCGTGATTTGTGTGACCACCAAAATTCCCTAAAGATTCAATTTAACTTTTCGAACTTATTTAGAGCAAAGTGTTTGCATGTATCTTATGACAGACAATAGCGCACATCCAGTTTAGTTGCTTTCTCTTTTGATTACTCTAGCAGTCTTAAGAACGAACCAATCAAGGGTTTTTTTGACAGTTTACAAATCGTGCTGAGGTCGCCCTCGTGACGGCATCCATACGAGTGCACTTTATGACCGTTGATTTTACATCATAGATGTGTGTACATCCCAAGGGAAAAAATTTAGAAAATAGTATACGTCAATTTCTTTCTATTTCATTTATTTACTCCTTAATCCTTCAACAATTCAAAGAGATAGATTTTTGGGTCGTGAGGATAAATTTCGTTCTCTTTCCAATGCTTATAACAATGACATAGATTATAAAAGGACCAGTTATGGTTCCAATGGGTTAAAGATTAGTTGGTGAAGGAAAATTATGATGAAAAAAATGCAATGTAAGATATTTGGTATGCAATATAAGATATTTGGGACGAAGTTACAAACTATGTGCTGAATTCGTGACTGATAACTTATTACCGGAAATAGGAAAGTGGTAGTGTTGCCAACAGTTAGACATTTTCTTATATGATGAACTCCTTCAAAGTCGTCTCTATCAACGACTTTTTTTTATTAGGTAACCAACGATAAACCAATCTTCTTCTGTGTTCTATATATAGGGAAACAAAATCAGGTTTTCATGGAAAAGTATTCTAAATTTCTTATTGGGATAGGCTTATAATATCCGAGGGTCATAAGCTGCTGTGACGAGGGTGACCTCGTCACAGCATGACTCTTATAACTTAGCTCATTGTTTTAGCCGATTTACCGTTGTGCCATTCTGCATTTTAGTTTCAGTTTTGCCACTAATGCAATTTAAAAGCCAAAACCTAAAATCTAATTTGGAAATTTTTTTTGTGAATTTCTTGAATATTATTACATGAAACTAGTTGGAAGCCTAACAAGCTAGGCTCCAACGACATACTACTACATTAATTGAACAGGTTGTTGTGCTAACCTACCAGCGAGCCTCATGGGTAACCTAGCCAAGGGGAGCCGAAACGGCGGGAGGGGGCTGAGATTGTGTCACAAGGGGGCAAACTAACACTACCTTCCATGTTAATTCCTGCAATATTACGTCATTGGGGACTCGAACCTGGGACCTCCTGAAGGGCATTAAAATTTGGAAATTTGGAACGTTTTCTGTTTTTTTTTTTTTTTGTGTCGCCGCCGACCATGGTAATGTTGAAAGGTGTGAATGGCAGAGGACAGGACACCAACCGTGGTAATGCTGAAAGGTGAGAGTGGCTTTTTTTTTTTTTTTTTTCAGGAAACGAGGACAGTGGTAGTGCCATTTTATTTTCTCTATGTGACGAGGGACAATGTTTACCGTGAAGGGTCACGAGTGGCACTGATTTATTTTTAAAATTTTAAGGGTTGTTGGGTGACTGAGTCATAAGTGAGTACTCGTCATAAGTAGTTCGTTCTTTGTAAGTTAGTATTTCGGTCATTGGGTATAACGGGGGAGAAAACGCTTTTGTTCGATACGGTTCTAGAAAACCTAAGTCGAACAAAATTCACATCAAACTTCCGAACATCTCTGCAACTAACTTCCGAACATCTCTGCAACTAAATCATATTTAAGCAATTTTGTGGTAATTTTTTCTAGGGTAAAATTTTGATCGTGGGTTTTGTTTTGAGTAAGAGAAGTAGTTGTACCCCGAAAATTGGCATCATGCAGAGACGTTCAGCAGAGATTGGCGAGAAGGATCGCAGAGAATACAAAGAGGAGACTGTACCTGATGCTGTATATGATGCTAAAATGATTCCTGTGATTGGAGCACTTGTGTTTGGTTATTACTTCGGTAAGTTCCTAAAAACGTAATGGTAGTTTTTTTATATTTATATGTCAATGGATACTTTCTTGTTAAGATGTTCAAAAATATATTTGAATGCATAGTGGTTATCAGACATTATTGTACATCGATTATTATTAAACTTCCTGACAGGATAATTCTAATTGCATAGGATTTATCCTCTCGAGATTCTATATCCAAAATGATATTCAGTCAATTAAACTGGTAAGTGCGTCCATATGATTTTTAGTGAATTCACTGTCCGCTTCACACTTTCGATAATCGTAATAATGATTTTTATACAAATTTTAAAATTGATAGGAAATTATACGGACGGGTGTATTAGGAGCAGTGTTTGGTTCAGTAATTGGGGGTTGGATGAGTGACTGTTTTGGTCGAAGATTTGCACTCTTGTTTGCTGACAAATTGATACTCGTTGGTGGACTACTACTCGTATTTTTTCTATCTATTAGTGATTATGTTTTTTACTGTTACTTGGTAACTACTGTTATGAAGACAATTATAGGTTTTGGGGTTGGAATGACATCAATAACCTCCCTTAGTTACATATTAGAAGTAGCTTCAACTCATCCTCTAGAAAACCTTCATATTTGGAATTCTATGTATTTTGCTGTTGGAAAATTCATCTTCTTTTGTATCGATACCAGAGTTGCTGCTTATAGTCAGGTATGTTTACAATTGATGGTTTCTTAGTATTAGTTCTCTTGCTGAATTAACATCTTAAAGTTTATTGTTCTTAAAAATTAAATGACTCCAGGACCTTAATAAGACATCAGATTATATCCTCGCAATGGCATTGTTTCCAGCTCTGCTTCAATTTTTGCTAATGAAGTCGCTTCCTGATTCACCTATATGGCTATATAAAAAGGTTAGTTTCGAAACTTGGAGTTTCTTTCGTGTAAATTTTGAGTTTCGGTCTATGATACATATTTTTTAACAGAACCGAAAAGAGGACGCAGTTAAAGCTTTGAGGGAATTTTACAGTTCTTCTGAAGTTGAGAAAGAGTTGGATGCCATAAGGTTGTCAATTAAGAATAAAAATTCTGGTCCAGATGCCAATGCCTATTATGGTAGGAATATCTTGTCTAGGATGAGGAAAATATGGAATAATCCATTAGAACGTAGGCAGATTGTTCTTGGTATTGGTCTGCAAGTTGCCGAACAGTTAGTGAGTGAAAACACGTTAATTTATGTCTTTCCCGTATCATAAGGATGGGTGGCCTCATAGCATCACCAAATCCTAAATGGGACATCTGGTATATGAAGTTTATTTTCTTGATGTACTATGGTCTTTATGGTATTCATAGTGCAAGTCTGCCTTACATAATTGTAAAACTTTCGAGGAGGAAGATTTTGCTTGTCAAATCATACTGTATGATGGTGTGTCTTTTAGGGTTAAGTTTCTTCATTATTATATCACCTAATAATATTAGAGGAGTGAGTAGTAAAACGGAGACCATAACATATTTCGGTAACAACACATGTCCGAGTTATATTTCAGCACCAGATGCAGATACATGGAACTGTTACAAATGCCTTCAAGCAGGATGCGGGTTTTGTGATGGTATTGATGAAAACTTCATGGTAAGCAAGTAATTATTTTCTCCATATTTATTAACTGAAGTAGGACTACAACTACAGTACCGATATCACACCCTCATTTGGTGAATTTCACTCACTACCCGAGCTATTCTTAGTACATCATTATTTGTTTACTGTGTAATTGCAAAATAAACATGATGTCGATGATATTTTTTTCTTTTTGCTTGCTGATGAATCGCTCCTTTCTTCTACACAGCGTGCACCTATTGCCTGCTTGGCTGTAGAACCTATTGGGACATCACCATCATGTTTTCCTGAACATGGAATCTGGTTCGCACCAGATTCCGTCACAAGACAATGCGAATTCAAGATTCCTTATGGTCCAGCTCTTATATTGTTAATAATCGGCCTTGTTCCCTACACATTTGGGTTGGAATCACATATGCGCTCAAGGATGTCCAAGGTAGAAGTTAGAGGGAGACTTGCTGGGACTGTAGCAGCGACTAACTGGATCTCCTTCCTCGTGGTGATTGTATCATCTTTTACGATTAATAAAGATGGAGGCACTCTCTTCTTAATGCTCCTCATCAGTTTGATTTCTTTCTTTGTTACTCGGTTGATCAATCTATCTTATTTGTGGGTACCAGAAATGAAAGGTTCCTCCCAGTCCAAAGAGGATACTTCAAAAGTCAGTTGAAGGGATACTCTTGGTACAAATATTGTTATCTTTTTATGTTTTCCTTTGGTTTAATTAGGAGATAGTATAGGTAATTTATTTGTTTGACTTGATTTGCTTTTAATATTTATTTTTTTTTTTTTTTTGCTAACAGTCACGCATAGTATGAATCCCTGATTTCTGCGCTTGTTTTTTCTTACCGTTAAGAAGTAAGCTTTTTTTCGGAGTCCTGTGATGTTCCTCATTAGTTTCATGGTTTATTCTTCCTTTGTGATTAATATATACAAACCCCTAACCCGGTGCGTAATGCGTGTGGTATACACATACAAAAGCATTGGACACCATCATCTTCCCTTAATTTGTGATGACCCAGTGGATATTCATGGTTTGTATTAATCATAGAGATGGTTCTTGTAACTTGTCCATTGTATAATTCCACGATTCATTTTTTCAGCATAGGGTTCATTTTTTCAGCATAGGATCTGAAAGAAGATCTTATGTGGACTAGTATAACACGCACGTACATTCTTCGTACGTTGTTACTTGTTTGTACCTATAATATACAATTATGGCTTTACCTAAATGCCACCCACGTTTTCTTATGTACCACTCGAAAGAAAAAAATAAAATAAATTATACCTAACTTAAAGTGGGTGATAAAATCTAACCCTCCTCCTTAACTATCACCTAATATACACGATCATTGAGCCACCACCTGTAATACCCATGGCCACCTTCACCACTTTCAATTTACTAAAATTAACTAACGTGACTATATATATAACATCAGGATCTCAACCTTCATGATATTTCAGTTTCAATTTAACCTTAATTTTGATCTTAAACACAATTTTAATCTTATAAATAAAGTTAGGTCTTAATCTTATTTCATTTTGATCAATTAGGTTTTAATTTTTATTAGAGAAATTAAGTTTTGACTTTAATCTTAATTAAGGTTTCAATGTCGAGAAACTCTGATGTATATTTCTTGATTGCACTGTACGAACAAATAGTGGGGCGTTCCCAGTTGGATGTAATATTATATGAGTTGGAAACTTTGTAAATAAGATCCATAAATAGTTTTATGCAGGTGATAGTGATAATGGCTTCGTATTAGGGCGGTACTCCCGTAGCACCAGTAATAGAGAAGGTGAGTTTCATTACCCACTTTAAATTAGGTCTACATATATTATGTTTTTAGAATGTGGGTGGTACATAGGTAAAGTGTGGGTGGTATTTAGGTAAAACCTACAATTATATTCTCGTATGTTGTTCCAGAAATTAGCAGTGCGGAACAATTATATGACCTATATATTTAGTATTAAAAAAAAACATACCTGTCTCGCAAGCTATTTTGTCTGCTTTCGTTATAGAAGTTGCTTGTCTAGCTGGATTTTATCCAACCTGCACAATTAAAATGATAACAAACCATTTCAGATGTACAGTAATTCATGGCTCCGGCTAATCATGCAATGCTCTGCCAATTTGGCTTTCAAGTATCGAAACTCAATGGCAAGGATTTAGCCCATATTGATGAATTACAAATTTTCAGATTGTTCAACCTGAGAGATTATAAATATAATGAACCTTTTTTGCTTGGTCATCTACAATGGTGTTAATGATCAGAACTACACAGATATTAAAACTGTTGTAAATTTTGCTTCTTTTTGTTACAATCTAGGTTCCTTGACTAATGACTAAGATTTGGTAGAGCTGGAAAAAAATTACAGAGTAGGAAAATTACTGATATAATTGGCACATTGGGCAATGGTGCATGGGTTCTTGGTGGTAAAGGTGAATTCAGATGCAAAGGGTTTCATCCAAGCTAAGAATATGACTTTGCACATGAAATCACTGGTCTGCCAATTTGGATTTCAAGTATCGAAAAAAATAAATCATCAAAATCTCTCTTTGGTCATTGGAGGGATTTCATAAGGAAGGAGCCCAGTCAGGCTATAGTGTTTGGCTCCTGAGTTAGTGTAGTTGCAGGAAATCCCACAACTACACCCTAATGATAATATATGAATCTAACTATGAAATCATGATGAAGAACTCTTAGAATATTTTATTATGTTTAGAAATCAATACAAAGTGATAAGATAAAACCCTAACTTGGGAAACAAATAACTTTCTCTCGCCTAAAGTTCTATCTCAACTACCAAAAAGATCTCTCCCAATACAATGTTGGTTGGTCCTATATATTGGAGTTTACATAGTGGAGGACATCTAATAAAGCCCCTATTTTCGGATCTGACGTGCGTCGTTATCGCACGCTTGTAACGGCTCTTTTCGCACGTTCTTTCTATCTTCGCATGACTCTTCATACATTACTCATGAGTAGGTGATGTCATCTGGTTCGTCATTTAGGATATGTTGCGTGCGATAGCGTTTGCTTCCTCATGAGAAGATCATTTCGTGTGTGTTGATGGTGGTTTTTAGACAAAGGGTAAAATCGTAAAACCCCGAATAACCTAGTATCACCGGTGACACATTTATTAGAACATTCAATGCATGTAGTCAGTAATTAATAGGGAGTATTTTTTCAAGTTAGGGTTACAACGAACAAAACCCTAATTCCCCTCCGTGCCAATGTCAAATCATGCCAGCCACACCTAGCCCAAGCTAGCCGCGCCATGCCAAACGCACTTTGCCTTGTCCCTAGCTATGCTAGTCACACCAAACGCGCCAAACATGCCAACCATGCTAGACGCACCTCCGTGCCAATGGCAAATCATGTCAGCCACACCTAGCCCAAGCTAGCCGCGCAATGCCAAACGCACTCGCCTTGTCCCTAGCTATGCTAGTCACACCAAACGCGCCAAAGCATGCCAACCATGCTAGCCGCACCTCCGTGCCAATGGCAAATCATGCCAGCCACACCTAACCCAAGCTAACAGCGCCATGCCAAACGCACTCTGCCTTGACCTAGCTATGCTAGTCACACCAAACGTGCCAAAGCATGCCAACCATGCTAGCCGCACCTCCGTGCCAATGGCAAATCATGCCAGCCACACCTAGCCCAAGCTAGCCGAGCCATGCCAAACGCACTCTGCCTTGGCCCTAGCTATGCTAGTCACACCAAACGCGCCAAAGCATGCCAACCATGCTAGCCGCACCTTTGTGCCAATGGCAAATCATGCCAGCCACACCTAGCCCAAGCTAGCCGCGCCATGCCAAACGCACTCTGCCTTGGCCCTAGCTATGCTGGTCACACCACGCCAAGCCAAACACCCTTACCTTGTCCCTACCCGCGCAATGCCAAAGTAGCGCGCCCGCGCCTAGGCTTGCAAACCGTGCAACCTAGGCCAAATTGGCCACGCATGCCATTGGCACATGCCAACACGCATCGATGTAGCTTTTCTTACCAGGCCGTGGACCTAATGGCCGAGCGTGCCATTGGCACATGCCAACACGCTCGCTGGTAGATTTTTTACCAAGTTG
>JAJJWW010002683.1:0-30373 GCA_023531295.1 Papaver armeniacum | reverse complement strand
AATTAGGGCCGCCATTTTAGTGGCCTATATCAACTTGTAGGGTGCCTATATCAATCTTGGTTCCTACCTAGCCCAGATACAGGTGTTCTCGTGTTCTCTCAATCATTATCTTCTCAAAATCAAGACAAGAGAGAAAATGAGACTTTGCTATTGTTGTGCTCTAGAAGTACTGTGAGAGATTAAATCAAGAGATTAAGGGAAAGAAAATGGGAGAGATTGAACAGATGTTGGGTGAAATCGAGTTGATTTTGATTCTGGCAATTTGAAGAGAGGTCATTGTGTTGAGAATGAACCTCGTGAGAGATCGAGAAGAAGAGAAAGCAGCCACTGCTGCTGTTGGTTCCGAGAGACCAGATCGATGATTGACGACCTCGTGGTGAAGATGTGAATCTGATGGTGATTTGCTGCTGGACTCGAGTTGATTTTGGAGCAGGAATTCATGGGTTCCCCGAGGCTTCAGATCCAGAGAATGAGCTCGAGAAATAATGGTCGGTCTGATGGATGATGTGAATTGAGAAGACCTTGTTAATGTTTGAATTAGTGGGTTCAATGGATGAATGAAGGGTTCAAATCAGTTGAGTTTGCAATGATGGGTATGACTTAGTTAAAGTCATGAATAGATGCAGGGGAAGTTGATGGTGGTTAGTGATTCAGGTGGTCTGAGCTGCTACAGAAATGGGTTCCTCAGGTGGTGAGATTGAAAGGCTGTGGTAGTTCAGGGAGGAATGGTCCATAGTGTTGGTGGTTTTGATCTGTGGGTTGAGGTTGTTGCTTCGATGGTAGCAGGATGAAGTTGCACAGGCAGGTTGAAGTCGGAGCTCGTGGAGTCCGAGGCTATAATCGTCGGTTTACGAGGGAACTAATCAAATAAGTCATTTTATATTTATGGGTCCGGCTCGAAACAGGCCGCTAGGGTGATACGCCGTTGTTGGTTCAAATTGAATTACAGAGATGGCTTAATGAATGGGGATGAACTGAGTCAGGGCTGAGCTTGAGCTCATAATTACAGTGAGTTATGGCCAGTCAGCTGGAGGATCAGCCGGGTCTCCCGGACTGCAGGTCACGAGAGATCAACATTTACATTGGCATGGTATTTGTGCAAGGGCCTAACCGAGTCGGGAGGAAATGAGCTGCAATTGGTTGTGGGATTGCCGTCAGGATCTGGGCACAGCACTCATTGCAGTGAATGAATGGACTAGTAGCAGAACTCAGGAAATCAAGATGCGAGGCTTGGCCGTGTTATGGGTTTGTTCCTGAGTCACTTAATTGGTGCAATTGGTGTCGTTGAGATGGAGCTACATATGTAATGGATATGGCCTGGAAAGCGGGTTCACCGGACGGGAATCGGTAAGCGCACTTCGTTGAAATGGAGTCACAGGTGAGTGCCATGGGATTAATAAGCAAATTCGGAGTAGATTGCAAGAGGAAGCAACTGGTTCTCTGTGCTCTCACATGGCAGGTAAAATATCGGAACTGGCAAAGAGTACAGAAGTGGCTACAAGTTCTACTAGTTGCTGTAAAATGCATGGATGGACTGAATTATAAGCAATTGGATGATTCAAGAGAATCGCTCGAGATGGTGGATATAGGAGTCATGGTGGTACCAACTCAATCAGGTTGTCGGGAAGCATGTGGTTGCCAACGGTTGATTTAATGGTCCGGTGGTGGGTGTGCTATAGTTGTTCAAATCGCAGACTAGACTAGCAAGCACCGTGGCAAGTACTATGTGGATGCCGTTGCATTTGGAGCTGCGTGATGGGCTCCAAAGTAACAATGCATTGTCCGGGTGGTGTTATGGGTGAAGAAACGATATCAAGGTCGCGGAACTTGAATCGCAGGAGCAACGGATCTGCTGCTCGTGCAGCTGTAAGCAATTGCAGGTGGCCTAAGGAAGCCGTATGAAATCACGGTTTGCCTGGGCTAGAAGATACAGGCGTGGAGGTGGCAATGTGTTGGTTGTTGCAGTAAATAATATAATAGCACTTGAGCAGAAATCAATGAATGCTATTACAGCCGAGAGTTGATGAATGAACTCAAGGTGTTTTGATGGCTGACAGTAATGCATGCTGATTGGTAAGACATACTGGTCAAATTGCAGCAATGTTCCGAGTCACGCTAAATCACCATCACTGAGCTCGCCGACTCCACTCGCGCTTCCTGACCTACACAACCGGTCTGACCTGGAGCGACTCGCTCAATCGCCGCCACCCGCCGACCACCGATCCGACCCGTTGACCAGTGACCGGGCGGACTTTGCCGGTCACCGGAACCGATTTCCGGCGACCTTTCCGGCCGATTTCAGGCCACAATACCAGTTTTCCGGCGACGACTTTTGGGACATATTTTCTACATGGGTTTCTCTCTTTCGTGGGCTTGGTGGACTTGCATCTAATGGACTTTGAAGACAAAACCTAGTTTTGGAAGGAGAGAAAGGCTATAAAAAGAGGAATTCTACAACTTTTGGAAATCATCATATCTCATATCTTTTTCTTGGAACTTTGGAGAGCCGTTTTACGCTTCTAGGTTTGGTTGTGTTCTTCTTCCTCTTTGTTTTATTATTGAATATTGATGATGATGAACTCCATAGCTATGAGTAGCTAAATTTCTATTATTGGTTAAGGATGTAGTCCGATTTCTAAAACTTGTGTGTGCTTTTATGTATTAGTTTTCTCTTGTTTATCGTTCAATTCTCTGGGTTTTTATGATCACATGATTGAAGTATCATGGATAGGATTATGGTGTTTGATTAGTTAAGTGGCCAATTAATTGAACTTGCATCTTAGTCCATAGCTATTTTAGGGTTTTTCATCAAGCGATAACCTTGAATACAAGTAGCATGATATGTTTACGGTTTGTAGTGATACACTCGTAATCATATGTAGAGTTTGACCATTGTCCGAATTGTTTTGCGCAACGCATGACAATTGCATTGATTAGCCTATTTCTGAAACTTAATGCACCTAGGAATTGAACTTGATTAGCGCAAGGCGTTAGGTTATTCTTTAGGTAGAATTCACATACGCAGCCCTAATGTGTGTGTTGATGAACATGAGAAATTAATAGATTATCTTGCTTTCTTGATTCTCTAGGCTTTTGATAACACAAGAGATTAAATCGTAATTCTAGTCATATACGCACGCACATGTCTAAGTTTGAAGATGAATTCCTTGACCAATATCTCTCTCCATTGATTATTCTCTACAATTTACTTTGCTTTTAATTTGTTTTTATTGCTTAAATAGAAATAAGAAATTCCCCCCAATTGGTTACTTTAAGAAATTGATTACGAAATAACTACAATTGCCTCTCTCGGATACGAACTCTTTCTTACCATATACTTCATTCATATATTAGTGAGTAGGAAAGTGAATTATTTTTGTGTCGGCTGACAACCGATCAATGATGACAACTAAAATCTTCCATCTGAAGATAAATAACAGAGGCAAGTATGGGAATGGAAAAGATGGAATATTGTTATTCATCTCCTGATGAAAGAGTTATACATCAATAATGTTAGTCAATTATATTACAAAGAAGAACTACCAAAAAAGGGGAGTGAAGACTGAATTTAGGGGGGAATTCTGCTAACGCCTGTGCACCTCTGTTAGTAATGCGATCATTCTCATCCATGAGATCACTAATTTTCTTCCTTAAAGTCTTGATTTTATTCTCGGAATCAAGGTACATTCGTTTAAAGCGATTAGTTAAATTTAAACTAGATCTGTGTTCGATCTCTAAGAGATGATATTTGGATTGAAGATCTTTTAATGAAAGGAGGTTAATTTTATTTGAGAAGCTACTTAGAGATTGATTGAGGCGAGTAAGAAGGACATCATCATTCATAGGCTCCTGAAATGAATGGAGAAGAATGGATTCTTCGAGAGATTATATACGTCTGCGAGAATAATAGTTAGACAAAGAAAAATAAAAGATAGCATGAAAAGGATTTGAGAATTGAAAATTACTATACCATAAAGTTGCTGATTTGAATTCTGAAGAGTGATTACTCTCTCCTTTTTGGAATCCGATCGGCTTCTAATTTTTGAATCCTATCGCGAGATGACGCGGCTTCAACTTCCACTCTTGGTCTTCTTGTTCAGCTTGTAAATTTTTCTTTTCAAGGATGTCATGTCTTCTCTCGAGATCCGAGGCAACTACAAAAGAAGTTTTTCCAACCTATGAAAGGAGATAGAAAAATCAAGTAATATATATATATTTAAAATTTTAAAATTAACAGGGAAATATGACTGCATACATACCAAGGAACCAAGTGCATTCAAGAAGTCAGGAGACACAATTCTAGAGGCTCCATTGAAAGAATTATTGCCCTCTAGTAAAGCAGCATTACACACATTTGCGAGAGTCCCGCAAAGAGAAGCTAGGGGAGCATCTCCCATTCCTTGGAAAGAGTCTGAGAAGATGCTAGACAACTGATCCATAGAAGAACCGGTCAATGGAGTCTCTTTAGCGAGAGAAGGATTCGAATCATGGTTATCCTCGTCAGAAGATTCGGAGCTTGAGCTAAGGCGAGAAGAAGACTGAGTCTTTCGCTTCTTAGATAATGGAGCAGAAGATTTATTTTTGCGAACGACGGTTTTACCCTTACTTCTAATCTTCACAAATTGCGCCTTCTTCAACTCCAACCTTACCATACGGTTAAAGATAAGAAACAGAGGCAACAATATTGTTTCAAATAACAAAGGAAATGTTTCTTTACTTCACCCGTAAGCGATCGAAGTATCGTCAGTACTTTCCAACGGATCGTCCTCGTAGCTTCTTCTCAATCTGGCAACTGAAAATTCCACAAACTCAAAAAATATAAAAAGAAATTTGCGAGGGAAAGATTTGAAGTGGAGAACATACCTCTTTGCCTTATCAGCCATTTGAATTCCCAAGGATGATATCCTGCGAGATTCGCAGGGAAGAATATCTTTTGCCCGCGATGTAAGGGCCATTTAAAATCAAGGGTACAACCCACCACTTCTCATCCTTGGAGTGGCGAGAGAAGTATTATTGCCCTGGGTGCCGATCAATATCTTGCATGAGTAATTTATCCTCGGGGACATTATCCTTCTTTTTCAGGCGAATGCCCCAGCGAGATTTCGTTCCTCATCTTTATCACTGAATAATTTTCAAAAAAGTTCTCTCACAGTGTATTTCTCAAAGATCTATTTCCAAGTTTGCGAAATCTAGGTTTCTAATAAAAGATTAGGTATAAAGATCCTTTGCCAGCACCACGGTTCGCGAACTCAAGCATTAGGCGAATGCAATCGCCACATAATTGATAAAAAGAAGCTTTGTATGCACGACTAATGAAAGCCATTATCAGTATGGGAATGGATGGGAGGTTGGAGATTAGGATCAGCGTTAGAAGGGATGAAGAAAAGAGTTACAGTAGCAGGCGCAAATTGCGGAAGGAGAGAGTAAAGAAAAGTTGCAGAGAGAAATTAAAAGAAGAAAAGAGGAGGAAAAGAAAGCTATATATAGAAAAATCAAAAAGATTCTTGAGAAAAACGAGGGCATTTAATGCGAGAAGAGACATGAATGGACGAGAATAAATGGGTGGAAGAGACGTGTCAAGAAAAGACTTTAATAGTCAAAATCTGTGTAATAGCACGGAGCTGAAACAGATAAAGATAAGTAGTTGCGTCAAATCAAAATATTGATTCTCATAATATTCTCCCCCTCGCAGAGGAGATGTAAGGAGAGACAGGAGACGGAACTTCATATATATACTACAAAGAAGCTTCGGAACTTCGCTAAAAGAATAGAGGCAAGTACGTACTTTTCAAGAAAAGTATTCTTTCGCTCGTTCCTTCACCAATTGCGACCAAGGATTATTACAACAATGAATTTTTCCTTCAAAATCGCCCTTCAAGCAATATTCAAGGAAAAAGAGGCAAGATGTAGGATCATAATATCGCAACGGACAAGGTTCGCGGGATTAATAAACGACGGTGTCGCGAGGGAGTCGCAGGGAGCTAAAATAAACGACGCGATGAATAACGACAAACAAAACAGTTGGAAGACATGAAACCTGGCGAGGGTTAAGAAGTGTCGCGAGAATGAATATTCGTGCACTTGCGACACTTCGCGAGACATTCCCGAAAATAAAGGATAGCTTAGCTGTCATCCACTATGTATTACCCTATATAAAGGGCTAAATGAATCTGTTGAAGGGGAGAGATCTTTTTGAATTGGGAAGCAAGTCATTAGGAGAGAGAAAGTTTAAGAGCACTTTAATTCCCAAGTGTAATTCTATTGTACTGTGTAAACATTTCATGGAATCAATTAATAAATATTCTTGATCACATATCTTTTAATGGATTAGTCAAGCAAAACTGAGTGAGGGGTGTAGTGTGGGAAATCCTGCTACTACACTTATAGTTCTGCAAGTACATAAGTTTGGATGCTAAGAAAAGGAATAGTTGAACTCCCAATCCCTTGGTCATGATATCAGCAACTTGATGCTGTAGGGAACATATGCCACTTGTAGAAAGCCAGATTCCACCAAATTGCGAATTGTATGGTAGTCAATTTCTATGTGCTTGGTTCTCGCATGGAAGACAGGGTCAAAGCAGCTAGACTACCAGCACTAGTATTGTCGCAGTATAAAGAAGATGGAGAAGACAAAGTAATACCCAACTCAGTAAGTAAATAGAGATCCATAAAGCATCTCAAAGACTGCAGTAATGCAACTAACGATTTGTACTCGGCCTCACAGAAGACCTAGATATGGTAGGCTGCTTCTTTGAACTCCATGAAACTAATGAATTACCAAGAAAAATGCAATAACCTGAAGTGGACTTACGAGTATCTGGGCATCCAGCCCAATCAGAGTCAGAATAGGCTTTTAAAACATCACAATGGCCTGCAGAAAGAGTTACACCTGAGCTGATAGTTCCTTTGACGTATCGCAAAATTCTTTTAACCAGTTGCAGATGAATAGAAGTTGGTCTGTGCATAAACTGACAGACATAATTCACAGAGAAACAAAGATCTGGTCTTGTTAAGGTTAAGTACTGAAGTCCACCAACAAGACTTCTGTACAAGGTAGCTTCTTCATCAGATAACACCACTCCATGATGAACAGATACTCTTGGACCAGATGTAACTGGTGTAGTTGCAGGAGCACAATGTAGCATATCAGCTTTGTGAAGTAAACTGAGTGCATACTTTTTCTGGGACAGTAAGAGAGTATGGGAAGTTCTTTGACACTCAATACCCAAAAAATAATGCAAATCCCCTAGATCCTTCATAGAGAATTCGTTGCTTAAAACAGAGATAAAAGAATTAAGTAACTCAGTGGATGAACCTGTCAATATTATGTCATCTACATACAACAAAAGAAGTATCATCTTGGATCCAGATTTGTAGATGAACATAGATGTATCACACACAGACTTGACAAAGCCATGTTGAGTAAGAAAACCACTAAACCTCTCAAACCAAGCTCTATGAGCTTGTTTGAGACCATATAAAGATTTCTTCAGACGACAGACATAGTTAGGATAATTTGGATCTTCAAACCCCTTAGGTTGTTTCATATAAACAGTCTCATGTAACCTGCCATGCAGAAAAGCATTAGACACATCAAGTTGTCTAATGGGTCAATTCCTTGATAATGCCAAAGTAAGAACACATCTGATTGTAGAAGTTTTCACTACAGGGCTGAAAGTCTCAAAAAAATCAACACCATCCTGTTGAGTGCAACCCTGAGCTACTAATCTAGACTTGTGTCTCTCAGACAGTCGTCTGGAGTTGTATTTAATCTTGTATACCCACTTACTACCTAATACATTCATTCCACTCTCAAAAGGAACTAAGTCCCATGTATCATTATCTTTTAAAGCTTTATTCTCAGTTTTCATAGAATGAACCCACTTAACTTCTATAGCAGCAGCTTTATAGTTTTTAGGCTCAATTTCAGAATGTAAAATAGAAGCGAATGCTGATGGTAATGAGTATCGAGAAGAATGATGAGCAACAAAGTCAGATGGGAGTGATTTAGGCTTTGAAACACCAGATTTTGATCTTGTAATGATAGTTGTAGTAGGCAAAGTAGTGGTAGATACTGAGGCTGGTTCTGGTGGATTTTGATCTTGAGATATTGTAGTGGTAGTATGTGAAGTAGTTAAAAGCTCGGAATTGGTAGATTGTGACCCATACATGGACATAGAAGTAATTCTCATAGGAAGAACAACCATATCAGAGTCAGCAGTAGATGTAGCAGAATGAGGTAAAGTGGACTCAGCAAAGGGAAAAGTAGTTTCATCAAAAATTACATGCCGAGAAACAAAAGATTTCTTGGTAATAGGGTCATAACACTTATATCCTCTATAAAGAGGATTGTATCCCAAAAACACACATCTAGAAGCTTTTGGGCTGAGTTTATCAGTTCTATAAGCAGTTAAATTTGGATAACAACTGCACCCAAACACTCTAAGCAAGCTATAATCTGGCAGATCATTATATAATACTTCAAAAGGTGAGCGAAAATTCAAGACCTTTGTTGGTGTTCTATTGATAAGAAATGTAGAAGTGAGAAAAGAATCAAACCAGAAGCATTTAGGTAAGCAAGCCTTTAAAGCAAGAGTATTGCCAGTCTCAGTGATATGTCGATGCTTTCGCTCCGCTATGCCATTTTGCTGCTGAGTATGTGGACAAGAGATCCTCAAAGAAATACCATTAGAATCAAGAAAGCACTTAAAAGCTCCTTTAGTTAACTCATAAGCCCCATCACACTGAAAAGTAACATGTGAAGTAGAGAGAAAGTTTTCATTGACAGCCTTGAAGTGTTGAAAGCATTTAAGAGCATCAGTCTTAGTGGTCATAGGATAAATCCAATGAAAACGACTAAAATCATCAATGAAGACTATGTAGTATCTGAATCCTTCGAGAGAAGTGACAGGTGCAGGTCCCCATACATTACAGTGCACAAGAGATAAAGGTTTAGAAGATATTCTATTTGAAGATTGAAAAGGTAACTTAACATGTTTTCCTAGCTGACAATCATGACAAAAAGAAGAATTTGGTGTTGATGATAGTTGAATTGCAGAGGTGTTATTTAGTTTACTCAAAACAACACTGGATGGGTGACCTAGCCGTTGATGCCAAAGGATAGGATCAGCAATTATAGAAGAAAAAGATACCTTAGGAACCATCTGAATAGGATAGAGATTATGATTGACTGGCCCTTCAGCTACAACTTCATTGGTGGCAAGATCCTTAATATTATAGCCCCAATCAAACAGTTCAAATGACACATTATTTTCCTTGGTAAATTTTGCAACACAGATAAGGTTCTTGCAAAGAGATGGTACCAATAGAACATGATTCAAAACAAACTCAGCATTATCAGTTGTTAAAATTGAAGAGCCAATATGTGTGATGGGAAGAAACTTACCATTACCAACCATTACTTGATCAGTGCCTGTATAAGGAGTAGAAGTATGTAGCAAATCAGGATTGTTAGTCATATGCGCAGAAGTTGCTGAATCTGGGATCCATTGAGAACTATCAACAACATGAGAAGCATCAACTATAGATGCAGAGAAAGTATAAAAGGCTTGAGGAGACCCAGATCCATCTGAAGAAGAACTAGGTGAGCCAGAATTAGTGTAAAACACTTGAGCTGCTGAGGAAAATTCACCAGTCTTGAATGGAGCTTTAGATTTATTTGAATTATTATAATTTGGTGTAGACTCGACATATCGAAAACGACATCTTTTGGCTGTATGTCCATCACGTTTACTGATTTGACACTCAATTTTAGAGAAGTCTGTAGTTATCATAAGTACTACCTCCAGAGTTATTACTAGGATAAAAATTGGAAGAAGTACTACCTCCAGAATTAGAAGAAGTATTACCAGGATAAAAATTACTTCTCTGTGAGTTATTACCTCTACCTGAATTATATCCTCTACCAGAGTTGTTATGTCTGCCGGAGTTATAACCCCTGCCTGAATTTCCACCTCTGTTGTTGTTGTTATGTCTACCAGAATTAGATCATCTACCATTGTTTGACCCTCTATTAAAATTACTATAAAAAGCAGATGGAGCATTAGTGAAATCTAAAACATTATTAGAATCCTATTCCTGATTTTTCATCCACTGTTCATGATGAATAAGGCGAGAACGCAACTCAGAAAACTTATAAGGGGTTTCACGATGTTGAGCAGTAATAACAAATTGGGTAAAATCTCTACCTAACCCATTAAGAGTATACATAACAATATCTTCATCACTCACACGATCATTGATAGCAGCCAGATTATCTGTAATTTCTTTAAGATTATTCAAATACTCAGTTACAAAAAGATTACCTCGACGAATAGTCTGCAACTGACCTATGAGAAGGCTTCTCCTAGCCGCAAACTGATCAGTAAACTCAGATCGAAGGTAATCCCAGTATTGCTTTGAAGTAGTTAAACCAAATGTACCAGATGACACAGATCTAGTGAAAGTAGCATTGAAACAAGATATAATAAACCGATCCATTTGATGCCAATACAAGTTTTTAGGATTTATAGTACTAACTCCATTGGTAACGATTTGAGCTGGTGGTTCAGGATATGTTCCGTCAACAAATCGAAGAAGATTGGTGCTCATTAGAATAGATTCAAATTGATGTCGCCATAGTAAGTAGTTTGTTGAATCAAGCTTAAAAGAGACAAAGTTGGAGATGTTTTGAAATGGTAAAGTAAAATTGAGGTTCTGTTGTTGAAATTGATTTATAAGAGCATTCATATCATGTGTTCCAGATTCAGATGTCGGAGGAGTAGCCATCGAGCAATTTTTAGAGGTTAGCTGAGATAAGGAATTTGAGATTTGAAAGGATCAATCAACACTGGTGCTCTGATACCATGTTAGATAAGGTAATACAGATGGAAGAGATGAAACAAAACTCAGCTGTCTTTAGATTTAGAATTGAATGAGTCTTACAAAGGGAAGACAACCCTAATAAAGATGTCTGAGATAAAGGGGATAAACACACCCAAACACAAGACACCCAACATAAGTAAAAACAGAAAATGAAAATTACAGTTTATAGTAACTCAGTTACTCTCACAGGGGTTTGTTTTCCTATAAACATGGGTTGTTTTCCTTATAAACAATTATCTTAATCATTTACTTTCGATATTGAACGTTATGATTCCATGGAGAACATAACATTTGGTATCGGGGAGCCTAACGATCAATTCGAGGAACAATACGGAAAAATATCCAATGAAGCTTTTCATCAAGAATTGTTGAGACCGGTGAAGAAATGAGAGATGCTTTTAAGGATTTCAAACAAGCTTATTTAGAATCTCTTAAAATTTTTGATAGTGTTATACAAAAATCACCAACAAAAAGAATTTTCTATTTGTGTGAGTTCTTTGATATATTTGAAGAAGAAATGGAGATCACAAGAACCAAAATTAGAGGTTTGCCGACCTTCAACATTTCCGATTTCTTCGACATATTTGAATTACCAACAAAAAATGAACTTTTCAGTTTCAAGGTTCCAACATTCCAAGCGTCTCCAGGCTATAAAACTCCGTCTACTATAACCATATTTGATCGGATTCATTTGCAATTTGATGGCTATGAACTACGCCCAAGATGAATTGGAGTGAAAGATATATGCGCCGATTTCGAGGTCGTATCGAATTTTCTTCTTCTATGATCAAGGCTGATTTCTATAGTACAAATATATTACTCATTTCCATAATCTAAGACAAGATTGAATTTCTGATCGGGGGAAAGCAATTTAACTAATCGTAATTATCTCTAAGTTATTACCAGTACTTATTATGTACTTTGATTTTAGTTTTCTGGTTGTATTTTTATGTGTAATAATTGGTTGCAGTTACAAGTGCTAATATCTTGGAAGTGGCATGTCAAACAACTACAACTACTGCATACATCTTGCTTGGAATTCCTGATGATTACTAGAGTACCACAACTTTTTGGAAGAAAAATCATGGTAACTACAGAGTTTGTTCTACAACCTTGAGGGCAAGGTTACTATGAAGAGGGTGGGAATGTTATGTGCCTAGTTTGTATTTATCTACCGATATATTAGGTTGGTTAGTTTGGTTGCTTATGGATTGGTTCCTAGATTATAGGAAGTAGTTAGTCTCTGTACTATAAATATTCTGTGAATCTATTGTAAAAGATTATGTGTGAAATATATTTGCTTTCAGAGAAGTTTTTTCTTGGGGTTTGTTTTCCTATAAACAGGGGTTGTTTTCCTTACAAACAATTATCTTAATCATCTACTTTCGATATTGAACGTTATGATTCTATGGAGAACATAACAGGGTGTGTGGGAGGGAACCATGGCTATCGCCACAGTTTTGGATCACAATTCCTACAAGATTAAGCCAATGACTTTCGTGTCAATTTAATACCAAATGTTCAAATGATCACGAGATTCCTATCGGAATTTTCTCATGTTGTTATAGCAGCACCCAAGGGAAGAAAAACAAATAAATCAAAATCCACACTAATGGTTGCGAAATCATTTTACATCAGAGTGAGGGTTTGGGATTTCTTCGTTTAAATTTATTATTAATTACTGTTCGTTACCAAACTGTGAGATTGTATATTTTATTGGTGTAGGTATGGTAGTACTTACTAGTTAGTATGAAAAGCTTCCGTGAAGCAATGGGAAATTTTTATGTAGGGGTTGAGTAGAATTCATGTTCTTTGATTCTTCCTACTGGTGAGAAAAATGGGCATATGTATTCTGTCTTTGGATATACTCTAAGGTGACGCAAGACCTTACGCTCTCACTCACACATATTTTTCTCTCTCTAAAACTACAAGTCTTTCTCTAAGCTAAAGCTGAAGTGTGGTGATCACTAGTGAGGTGAAACGTCGATCCCTTAAAGAATCGAGGTTTCCTCATCATCACTCAACCCTTTTTATTTTCATCTTTGATTTTATTTTATTAAATATAAATAAGTTTTGATGTATATAGTTGAGCTTATATGTATAGCAAAATTTACATGCAGTAGATGATAAAAAATGAGAGATTATATTAACAAGTTCATTCTCTTTCACAATTACCATTTTATTGAAGCCTTATTTACAAGCAAACGACGCACATTACAGTAATCACCACCACCCTCTCTCAAACCAAAATTCAGTCGTATTATAAAACTACTATAGCAGTACACAAAATTAATTAAACGTAAACTTAAGATTCAAGTTAGCTTACTTTAATTATACTACTATTAAGTTCTTGAAAAGAAAATCTTTATCCTATTTTCAAAGGTTGGTAGCGAGAACAAAATAGATATATAGATCCTCAAAATCTCTCTCTTTTTCTCTCCTAATATTGTTTTTTTAGGTTTGATATGTGTTTGGGTAGTAGTATATCATGAAGTACTTAATCATATAGAGAAAAAGGAGAAAAAAATAAAGTGCAGAAGAATTCAATTCCTTTCCAGAGCTTAAGAAAATCTTTGTCGAGTGAAAACATATGCTTTAAAGAAGAACTGAAACTTTTTTTTCTTTTATTTTTGTATTCTCTGGGGCTTACTAGATCTTCTTTCTGTCCCTTCTTCTAATTAAGAATATTTAGCTTATTTTGAAGAACTATACTACTGTTTGTAAGTAAGGGAAGGGTTTGCTGTGGGTGATGGGAGTAATTTCTAATAACAAAGAAAGATGACATGGTGCAACAGCTGCGAGGATGATGACGATGAACGAGTAGGGGGTGATCAAAGATCTCCACCTTCGAATAATCCCGTTGCTGAAGTTGCCGAGAATTCCAAAGAAATAAATCAAACCAGTATTTGTAAAACTTGCCCTTCTTGTGGTTATCAAATTCAGAGCCAAGAAAAGGTATTTAATCTTATAGTATAATGAATATAGATGTAGAGCAAATGAAAACATAACTGTTTGATAGGTTAACGTACCTATTATTTTCCAATTAGGTACGGGGTTACAACTATCGTTTGAAATATTAATCATTTGATCAATAAATCCTTTCTTTGCCGATCAAAAAAAATATTAATCATTTGATATTTGTATGTAGGCTGGAATTCATGACTTACCAGGACTACCAGCTGGAGTTAAGTTTGATCCAACAGATACTGAACTTCTAGAGCATTTAGAAGGAAAAGTGAGGTCTGATGTTCAAGATCATCACATTCACCACCCACTTATTGATGAATTCATCCCTACACTTGAAGGAGAGAATGGAATTTGTTATACTCACCCTGAGAAGCTACCAGGTAAGACTAGATGAGATGGGAATGGGATGTTTAAATATATTACTTATCCCAAAAACTCAATGCACTGAAACTAATGAAACAAGATAAGCTAGCAAAGAAATTAACAAACTAATCACAGCTTAAGCAACGAAAATTACATGCATGAGAATGTGCATACTGTATATAACAGTTATTGTTTTGTTTTGTTTTTTCCCTTTACCTCCCGTCTCAGGAGTAAACAAAGATGGCTTGATCCGGCACTTCTTTCATCGACCTTCAAAGGCGTATACAACCGGAACTAGAAAGAGAAGGAAGGTTCATACAGAAGATGAAGATGGTGGAGAAACACGTTGGCATAAAACCGGAAAAACTAGGCCAGTTTTTGTTGGTGGGAAGCTAAAAGGTTACAAGAAAATACTTGTTCTCTATACTAACTATGGTAAGAAGAGAAAGCCTGAGAAAACTAACTGGGTAATGCATCAATACCATCTAGGTAATAATGAAGAAGAAAAAGATGGAGAATTAGTTGTTTCAAAAGTTTTCTTCCAAACACAACCCAGGCAATGTAATTCATCATCAGCTGCCAAGGATTCATTATTATTATCACATCCCCCTAAATCCAAGGTTCAAAATCATGGGTATGATAACTCAACTGCTGTTTTATACAAGGAATCTAATAATAACCTTAATGTCGAATACTATAACCCTAGCACTCGTATGATTTCCTACGGTGAAGCTGGCACTGAAAATCGAGGAGGCCCATCTCATCATCAGATGATTCCTAATTTTGTTCTTCATCAAGCTGGTGGGTCTTCCTTTCTTACCTAAATCTCGTGGTTCAGTTTTAACCCAACGGTGTAAAGCATTCTTTCTTGGAGTATTATTTGCACGCAATAACAAAGGAGATGACAGTTGTTGTGAGTAACACTCGATGGAAATAAGTTAAGAAATTAAAGTCACACGTTAGTGGATAAAGAGAAGAAAGCATGTGAATAAATGTTTAAATACAAGAAGTGAGATTTGGCTTTAGGCAATTAAGGATGTGCTCAATGGCTCCTTATGGCTTAGGTTTATTGAACATCAACTCTTACTAAATTGATGACATTTCAGTATATTGCTGGAGGATCGTGTAATTGGTTTGTATGCATAACTGTACAAAGAATGATTCATCATGTAACATGCATTTTGCTGGAATTTACTATGAAACATATAGTTGGTTCTTTAATTACTTTCAAAATAAAGATCTGATTTTTAATGTATTCTTCTCTATATATTTTCAACGACTGCAATTTGTGGCGGCCTCACCCACGGTAAGAAAGAAAGTAGTAAGAAACTCATCGCTGAGTCGGGTGAAAGACCAAATTTCTACATTATTTGTATAATTTTTCAAACACATACACTCCTTTGTCTGCATAACAACCTATACAGAAAAAACCTAGATCAATAAACAACACTTGTACAATACTCAGAATCAAAATCAAACTCCTCGCTTTATAAGTTTGTTGATGGTAAAGATGCACACACTCAATGGCCAAAGGACGAATTCTGTACACGCAGAAAGAAAGCTGGACGGAGAGAGAATGAAATAGGGACTACATTCCAAGGACACGTTTCTCGTACAGATTAAGAACATCTTTCTTAGTGGCACTCTTCAACTGAAGCAAATCAGCACCAAAACCATGTCTTGTGATCTCTTGTCTGAGTTTCACCACAGTAAACTTTGTATAGTCTAGCGATCCTTGACTTTGGTTACCCTCTTCAACAGTATTGATATCTGAACCACCACCTTCCATCACCTGTATGTTTTTGAAAGGGCTACTTGTAGCTGTGCTCTTTGATCTTTTTCTCTCTCTAACTATATTCTCATCAATATCCATATCCTGAACAGATTCCCATTCATAATCGTCGGGCCTTGAATGTTTTTGCCAGGAAGCAGTCCTCAATTTACTGTCCAATGCAGTTTCAACCAGCCGAGCAGAAGTGAAATCCTGCTGGAGTAAATCCAGCTTGCTTTGAGTAGACTGAAGCTGCAATGATAGGGTTTCAGCCCTTCGATTGGCCTCTGCTCGGGATGCTCTCTCGGCCTTGAGAAGATTTTCAAGGACTTGCACAGTGTTCACCCTTTGTTCATTATTGGATTTTAATAACGAATCGATCTCTTGTTCTCTCTCTTCGACCCTAGCTTCCAGTTGACCGACTTTCGCAACAGCATCCATTTCTGATTCACGGATATTTTGTATTTCCCTCAAAAGGTCAGCTTTCTGTCTCTTTAAACCTTCAAGTCGTCTTTCTTGCCTCTCAATATGGGCTACCCTTTCCATTGCCAATCGCTGAACCTCATTTTTCTCCCTTAGAGCGATTACTGCAGTTTTGCATTCTGTATCAGCTAGCTCGGTAGCTCTTTTGGCATCCTTTTCAGCGACTCTGCACCTTTCTTGTGCTTCCTCAAACCTTTTGAGCTCAGGTAGGTATTTTTGCTCCAGGTATATCTTTCTTGTTCCAACACCCTGGCATTTCTTTCAAATGATTGAGCAGCAACCTTGGCAGATTCTAATTTCTCTCTCAACTCCTTGATTTCTAACTTTTGAGGGGAAAGCTCCATTTCATAGCTCTTCAGTTTTGACTCTGCAGCCTGCAGATAGATGAAAAAGAATGCTCAACGGGGAGAAAACTCCAACTAGGAATAGCAGCTACTTGGGACGGTTAATCAAATCTTAAGGTGGAACAGATTAGTCTGAAAAATTAGAAAATTCGTATTGAAGGCTTTGTTTGAAAAGATTACTTTTTGTGAAAACGATCTTTAAGTGAGAGGATATTACCCTCCACGTCAGCACCCACCATGGGACATATTGATCATATTTTTGACAACATTTTGAGAAGGTCTGACTGCATACTAAATGCCTATGTACAGTATCCATACTTATGGTAAATCAAGCACCATGCATACAAGTTTTTTTAACCAAAGACATACAAAAACAAAGTTCTTATACAAAAGAAACATACAAAATTTTGTACACAACAGCAGCATTTTCAGGTTTGAAGAAACTCACCTGCAACTCTAAACTTGCAGTTGTCAAACGCTTTTCTGCATACTCAAGTTTTGCTGCCTTATCCATGATTTCCTCATCCTGAGATTCGGTAATGAGAGAAATAACTAAATAGCACATCCAAGGCCTTTCATATGAATGTAAAAATATAAATGTATATATATAAACAGAGAGAGAGAGAGTCACCTTTGCTGACAAACTGGCAGTGAATTTTGCTCTAACAACATCTTCTTTTAGTCTTACGTGGGTGTTTACACGTTCCTGTACGGTTGCTGCCTTGTCCAAAGCTGCTTTGGTTTCCTGACTAGTGAAATCAAACTTCCTTTTCCACTCCATAGCTTCCTCCTCAGCAGAATGAATTTGCTCAACAGCAGCTAGCCTAGCTTCAGCAGAACTAATTCTGGAAAGAAGGGCTGAAATCTCAGCATTGACCTGGTCTACTTCTGCTTTCTTCTTCGAAGTTACTTGTTCGTACTTTCGTTTCCATTCGAAGGAATCCTCTTCGCAGATTCCACAGCTTTCAGCAAGCTCGAAGATCTTTCCTCTAATGTGCTGCACTGACTCTGCAAATTAGTTATGCTTCTTGTATAATCTTCTGTAAGCTTCTTCTTATCATTGATTGCATCCTCAAAACGCTGCAGATACTCGGATTTGTTCTTCTCACTCGCCTTCAATTTGCTTGTTAAGCAACCCCATTTTGTCTTCAATAGAGCGGCACCTTAAAAAGAGTGCGGCCTTGTCTGATCTAGCTTGATCTAGTTGCTTCTTCGCCAGGTCAGATATTAAACCCTCCAAGCTGGAAATTCTTATGGTATAAGATAAACACAACAACATAATAAATCTGTAAATGAGAAAATAGAATATTACAAACCTCTGCTGTAAGAAGGTAGCAAGCTTCTGCCACTTTGCTGGACCATGAGCTGACGTTTCATACTCAGATAACATACCATCAAGAACCTGCATGGAATGTCAGAGATGTTATGTGAACAAAGATCCTGATATTAAAGTGGTAGGAGCGAGGAATATTTATTTTCATAACTTGCTGAAATTTCTTCTCAAATGGATATAGAAGTTTCCTGAGCTTATCTACTGAAAGAAAGATACATATAATACATGGAAAAACAAAGAACGGCAAATAAATAGGAAGCTACAGTACTGTTTACCTTCACGACATGATCTATTTTAACATCGGAATCGTGACAAGTAGCTCTCAATCTCTTTTCCATGCCTTGTATGAGCCTTGAGCATCTCAAGTCTGCCTCCAAGAAAACATTCCTTCTATGATCCTGCAGAACAAAACAAAAAGGCACATAGGTGTACTTCTTCAGGGAACAAAAGTCTGATCTGCCTCGAATTACTCGGCCAACTGACACTAAGTCAAAGAAACAATTACTCAAAAAATGCAAGCCTATCTTACACAACAGTCAAATATGCCTTATTCCTTCCGAACTGCTAATAAGAATTAAATGCATCACCTCAAATGCCTTTCTGAAGAAAGTCCGAAGAAGATTTTCATACTTCTGTCTTGTAAGGCCAGACCCCACGGCAATTGCATTAAAAGAAACCAGTGATTTCTGAACTGCTTCTTCATGTGCTTCTCCCAAGGAAACCTAGAACATGATGCTAATTAGACCATGAGAGGGTAACTATTACTTGCAAACAGTACTATGGTAACATACTCACTCACCTCCTCGGCAGGCCTTGATCGGTCAAAGGAAGACATATAGACTTCAGCAGCTGAATCATATGCCCTCCGACATTCTGCTTCTTCAACATTCTGCAGCATAATAGTTAATCTACCACTCAACTGAACAGAATGATACCAATAATAAAAGACTCAACCTTGAAGAAGGGAGGATGGGTGCAGGTCCTTTGTAACAATGACACGGGTATGACTACTGGTGTTTCAGACAGGTATGAGGTGTCTGACACGGCGACTTAAAAATACAACATACTGAGACACAAGAGTCGGGGGTTAGCCTAATGTATATTACATTCTTTTCAAATGGTTGAGATTCATATTGGATATAAAGGCAGGCACCTTTCTTGTTCACTTTGTGGTTCCAATATTTTAAGAAGACCTTATTGAATTTAAATGTTTACCGGATAACAAAGCTGTTGTAATGCCTACATGGTACAAGTGTCAATACTTGTCGATTCAGCAACAAATTGAATAACAAGGTGCCGATGACACACCAAATTAACAACTAAAATGAGTACTGAAAGTCCAAATAACAAAACCCTAAACTTTTTCCTTAGTTTCACTTTCAATCAAGGTAAACATGTCTGATATACAAATTCACAAATCGTAATCTTTCTAAACTATGCTTAGCTAAACATGTGCTCCATCTAATGCAAAATACCTTAGAATAAAATTATTACCAATACGAGTACAGAAGAAAAACTCGATATTCAAGGCTACACCTTACTCATACAAGGTGTCACTAGCATCAATGAGCCCAAGAATATCAAGCTACAGAGCCAAAACTAGCTCAAAAAGTTAATCATTTATGTAATCTAGTGCGCTAACTAACCTGCCATGAAGATGCTATTGTAGGCACAGCACCATTATTAAGGGCTTGCAGAAATGATTGTGTGATACCAGCAAGAATGGGGCCTGTCATTGTGGCAGATCCTATTTTCTTTGGCCTTGTTCTCTCAAAATAAAATTTGTAAACGATTCCAAACCGGATATAAATTCTGGCCGTAATTTATCCATCTGCATAGTAAAACGTATAGACCAAATGAGCTTATGATTCCACAACATTTAACTGGCAACAAGCTATATAAAATACTAAGGTTCTCACAGATATCTGATCAAGTCGCTGGAGCTCCATTTCATCGTTCAAAGGCCGCACGAGAGTGAAGCACTCACGATCTGGAAAAAGTGCCCGGATGGACTCCCTAATCTAATGAATATTTCAATATCAAAATAGTTAAGCACATCACTAGGTCAAACTAATGAATCTAACATTTGAAATTCAAAATTTCGACACCAAGCATAAAAGACCATAGACAGACCTAAAGCTAACCAAGATATGATCCACGGATAGATAATACATTTTACGTAATTACATACATATTAGTTAGCGAACAGCAATAAGTAGAAGAGGAATGTGCAGGCACACGGACACCCACCAGAGCAAGTACACCTATATCGCTATTTAAAGATCAATTTGCAAAAACTATTTAGGTGCATTCTCTTACAATACCTCATTTTTGGCAGATATACCTTCTCCACCACCTTGCACTGGACTTAAAGCAAGCTCTAGGTAATCACGAGGTGTTATCTTTCGATTATCCTCTTCCAATTCTAAATAGAAGTCCTGTAAAGGATCTATCAGTAAGTAATGAGTTGCCAAAGTGATAACATTTTTCCTCCCTATCTCAAAGTCACCCAACAAAATAAGTTAGAAAAATGTCAAACAAGCTCACCTCAAAAGCCAAACAAATGTTGGAGAAAACTGCCCAAGCTCGGATGTTGTACTCATTCCTCCAGAGGCCCTAATGCGGATATGTTTAGTCATTTCAGTGACAAGAGATAGATGATCTAGTGCAGCCTCGTCTATACCACCCATCTGGTTAAAGAAGACAGAAAAAGACATATGAAGGGGGTTCTACCTTACAGTTTTTGTACAAGTTCATTGCGAATAAAGAATGCAGCTGACAAGTTAACAGCAAAAATACGTCTAAAAGTAAAAGAAGTTACAAACAATAACCCAGTATGAGTTTCGACCTGGTTGTAGATAAACATGCTAGATAAGAGGACAGCCAAGGAAAATATTTGTGTGCTATATGTTCCCTGCCACGAAAGAGATACAGGAAACTAATCAGATACCGTTAATAAGAAGTGCAGGCAAATGAAAGAATATCAGCTGCACCCTACAAAGTAAGTTTTAAGCTAGTAACACGAAATGTCAAAACCGAAGTAAGAAAATTTACGTAACCAAACTGGAACCAGAAAATCTCACATTCAAATGAACTGCAAATTGGTGCAAAATGAGGGTAATTTGAAACAGAAACTTATTTACAAATATACAAAAAATCAGTACTTCAAATAAGTGCATGAAGTACGCTATCTTTCATGTTTATCTTACTTGATGTAGCGATATATGTAAGCCTGTAATTACTACGCTTCATTAGCTTGTATAAGATAAATACAGTAACGCTTTTTCGGAAAATTAACTTGACAGACTAGATCTTAAAAGAAAGTTTCTAATGTACTAGTGCAGTAGCAATAATTTTTACGGGAAAAAGCTAAAATCATTCGGGATATGCTAAATAAGAACATTTAGGAAGTACCAAAACTTAACAGAATCTAGTCCTATGAGAGAGGATTGTAACCGTTTGATCATATGCGTCAATTCCTTCGCTATCCAACAGTATAAGACTGTACTCAGTTCCATCAAGGGCAGTCCTCTTTATTGGTGCACTCCACATCCAAAGCCCTTTTAGTGCAGGGTCGGTGGGTAGATGCAACTTGGAATCCACTACTCCTCCCAAGAAGCTACAGTAGATTACGGAAAGCAAGCTCAGTGATAAAGATAGAGAAATGAAAATTCAATATAAAATAAATAAATTTCCATAATTTTTTTAACATTATTTAGCATGCTATCACAGTCATAGGGGCAATTGTGAGTGGGAACCTTGAATACAGACTACTACAAATGCAACTGACTCACAAACTACACAGAGAGAACCATTTTCATTCAAATAGGCAGGTTAGGGAATCGCGAAGGTTAAATACAAGAATGCATTATCACGATAACCATCTGAAACCCATTTCTATTCAAATCTCTGGGACTCAGTTCTTGATTCAAGAAATTTAGGCAGTGTGATCGACATTAAAAATTCCGCCCATTTCCTTTGAAGATTGAAGACCCATAAACATTTATACTTTTAACTAAAATTGTGGGGGGCGGGGTAAACAACAATATAGAAACCCTAGAAATGAAATGAAAAAGGGCTTCATTATTTAAAGTTTGAGGAGGTGATGATTAAAGGAAAACCTGATTCAAAATGAAGCTTTTTCCTTGACGAGCACGACCACAAACAGAGACAACACCAATAGGCCCTTTAACGAGTTGAAGAGTAGTAAGAGCTTGTTGGTCGATTTGAAACTTTCCATTTTCATCACAATAGACAAGACGAACCGGTCTTGCAGCACCCATACCAGAGACAACAGCAGGGGCGGATGAATTTTGATTGTGTAATTGATGATGATGAGGTGATGAAGAAATTTCTATGTCTCTTCCATGGTTATTGCTATTAGAGTTAGAGTTTCCTCCTCTACTGAAGAGTTTCACCATCAGCAAAAGAGAATGAAATTATGAAATTTGACTGTACTTTAGAGAGAAAGTAGAGTGAAATTTGAGAACGGGGAGAGGGAAAGCTAGAAACCTAAAGCACAGTGTGGAAGCAATAGTGCTTTTGAAAAAGGCAAAGAAAATACTTTTTTTATTTGTGAAAATACGGAAATATTCTGGATCAAGGAGCTATTTTGGGTAATAATAAGGGTATTTCTGCAAATTTTATATTCGGTGACCGAGACAAGATTCTGCCTTTATCATAGTGACAGCGCAACCGCTTCGTGTGGTCTTTAAGTCAAATATGCGACTCACTGCTAGGGATTCTTACACGATCTTAGGCTAACAGGGGTTTACTCAAAAAAAATACATTTGTAGATCCTGGTTTGATTGCCTCGCATTTTTAGGGCGACCCCAAAAGAATTAGGGGCGACTTTTTTATTCCCAACCCATATACACCGTTAAGGGATGTCCAAAACGCTGAGAATACGTTAATGCCCTTACACAACCTAAGCTATTTTGTTCCCGACATAACAACGCAATCTAAGCTTAGTAACTATGTTATACTACCGATTATATCGATTTTGTGCCAAGCGTATCTTGCTTCTCTTTACAATCTAGGGAAAATAACCTCACTAGACTACCGATTATAGAGCTCCTAAATACCCAAAATTGGTGATTTCGCCAAGAAAGAAATTTGTGGTAAACGTATAATCCAAGCTTTATTAACTACCGATTATTCTAGTTCCCAAATTCGAAAAAATGACATTTCGTAAAAAACAAAATTTGGGCAACCGTATAATCGGTAGGTTATTAGCTACCGATTAATATAGTTCCCAAATTCGAAAATGACATTTCGCAAAACAAAATTTGGGGAACCGTATAATCTAAGTAATAATACTTCATTTGACTTCCGATTATACATATGCCCCAACAAAATAAAGCCGTTGGAACTCTAAACTCTATATAAGGATTGTATCCCTTTACTCTTTATGGAACACAAATACCTTTAAACTCGCTCCAACATCATCTTCAACATAATGGCCCAACCATTCATTAATCCTTACTGAGTTCACGATCGAAGAAGATTTATCTTTATGTAGGCGCTATGTTCAATTCTATCCGAGACGAGGAGAAGAACGCAGGAAGGAGGCATAATGAGTATGAGTTATTTGGGAAAATTCACGAAAAATTCTCATGACGACACCCCAGAACTCCAAACAACCGTCACTCCGCCGATCTTTTCTCGCCGGTTGGTTCAATAAATGGACACGTCCAAGAATTCGTCCATTTAACTTATCTTGTGAATCAATATCGATTGAGGGGTGAAACCAATGATGAGGTTATAGAACGATCTCCTGGGAATGGCGGAGATGGAAAAGATCAAGCTTCCGTTATGAAGCTCATTTTAGAATCCTAGGAGATGGAAAGATTTAATCCGCTTAGACTCGTCCAACACGCCCCGACGCTAATCGCAATACCTTGTAATAGAATCATGGAGTTCAATGTAAAATTATGATGATGTGTAGGTGATATTGTTATGAATTTCAAAATATTTATGAAAATCTAAGTTTTAATTGTTGATGTAACTACCGATTATAATCCAACGGCTAGTCTGCTCAAAAGAAACTAGCCGTGCCTCAAAACCAAACACACCTGGTTGATAATACATATTTATAAACCTCCGATTATACTTACTTAATGAAACTCAAACTCGTTGACAAAACATCATATAATCAAGTATATAACAATACATATTTACCGATTGAAAATAATCTGAGGCTTTGTTCAAAACATTTACTACCGACCGAGTGTAATAATTGTACCAATTTCAAAGATGGGCCTTGTAAAAGTACGCATCAACGGCCATATTTTCAAAAAAGAGACGTTGGGACTCTCATCTATATAAGGAGGGTAAACTCTTCTTATTTATGCACCAAACAACACATATATAGCATTGTGTATTCTACAAATAGATTTTCCATCGTCTACTCTTTGTGAATTCATTCTATACTTACAAGCATGGCAACGTTTGACGCATGAAGATTTGGTCATTGTGAAAACATGGTATCGTGAAACAAGACGTGAAGATGTCATAGTAGGAAGGTTAACACCAAGTCTTTAAGCGAGGGTATATAGCCAATTTGTGCGAGAGTATGGAAATCCAAAGCAAAGATCACTCCAACAAGTTCATGATCAAGCTCGACTTGTCCAAAAAGGGGTAAATGATTACATAACGATACAAAAGAGGATGTTTAACACTAGCCACTTAAGCTTGTCGATCCAACAATTTGTAAGTATAACGCTCTGTGTTTAATCTTTCTTACTAAAACGGGTTGAGCATTAATTTGCTGTTTGTTTATATAGAGACACGCAAAAAGACAAGACTTAGTGAAAAGGGTGAAGAATTCACTTATGATGGAAGTTATGAATTCCTGAAGTCCGTGGTAACAGTATAAATGTTTTTCTGATGGTTACAATCGGAAGTTATTATTTTATATTGTCTACCGATTCTGGGAAGATTTTCACCTATTTTTTCAGAATTTGGTGACAATCGGAAGTTTATGCATGTTGTCTACCGATTCTCGGGAAGATTTTCACTTTTTGTCGACTATGGTGACAATCGAAGTTTATTCAATATGTTGTCTACCGATTCTGGAAAAATTTACGCTTTATTTTTTGTCGAGTATGGTGACAATTTGATGTTTATATAATATGTAATCTACCGATTCTGGGAAAAAATTTCAGTTGTTTTATCACCTTTTAATCAAGATAAGTTCAAAAAGTTAATAACCGATTATAATATTGATTGAGTCCATTTTACAAAAGCTTGTATAATCGGTTGATATATTAAAAATATAACTACCGATTATAGCTTTAGACTTCACGATTTTCCACAAAATTCCAAAAAACATGTACAAATAGGGCTTTCCAAAATACATCTTTCAAACATAACAATCATTGATCTTCATCATCCGAGGAAACCAATTCCAAAGAGGCCTTCCGGAAATCCACCTTCATGACGCGATCCCAATCCAACATGTTGGTCTCATATTGTTTCAACCAATCGTTACAATGATTCACTGGAAGTAATCGTTCCAACCATCCAACGGAGGTAATGGGCAATCCTCTTTACTCTTAAACCGATAAATGCATCTCATTCACAAATGCCATAACAATTCTTCTATCTTTAACCGATTCTTCGCAAAACCGTCCTTGTAGGTGTAAACGTATAAGAATGTCCATACCTAGGAGGAACAAAAGAAAATGTACCACGCAATTCAAAGCGTCCGCTAAGAGATATCCACATTTAGGCATTGTCATCCAATACTTGGATCCAATTGTCTTCAATTCCTTTCTCACTTTTACACGCGCAACAAAGTCTTTGAACTCTAGTTCTTATGTCGTGCCTATCTCCTTCCTTCATCATCTCCATATAGAAATCCTTGTCCTTTATTAGTTGTACCGCCATCTTAGTTCTTAAATTTTGCCATTGGGTGACATCTTGCTCACCGCTCTCCAAAGTAACCAATTTGTTCCGAGGCGACGTGAAACCCGCAATTGCCATCCCCATCAACCTCGGCTTTAGTGGACAAAACAAATGGAACAATGAGTGGAGGGAGTTGTTTCATATACTCTTCTATAATCGTATACCTTGATCGTGTTGGTCTTCCATGAAAATCCCTAGGACAACGAAGAGTACCATACTTCTCTCTTATAGTCACCATTTCCGTTGAATGTGTTTGTGGCGAGTCGCTCATTTGATCAATAACTACTGAGCTAGTTTGGGTCTCCACTAACACAACTTGTTCCACAAGATCGACTTGACTTACTTGAAAAGGCTTCTTAGAGACCCTTAGACTTCCATTTTGATCTTTTCTTGGACGACCTCTTTTCTTGGGTTGCAGGCTCATCTTCAAATTCGGCTTCCGAACGCTCATGCCGACACAATATTCTTTTTATTAGACAAATGATCCTTTAATTCTTTTCTTTCAATGGTCCTCATGACACTTCTGGTGTTTGGCCTACCCGCCCCTTTTGCTTAATAGGTTCATCAACCTCTTTTAAATGAGGGTGAAGAGCTTGTTCCAAATCATGCATCAATATTTTCTTCTTGCGCCATTTGTTGTAGCATAACGCTTGGCTATTCTTGCACACAATTCCGACTCCATGAACGACGGACCATTGACTACTAAAGTGCTTGGAGTGAAATTTAATTGCTTCCAAAATGGATGAATATCATTGATGTCAATCACATCGACGTACCTACCCATTTTATGACGACATGGGAGACCAATACCTATCATATCCTTGCAAACACAAACCGTATTCTCGCCATCGTTAGCTTTATACAACTTCAATTGTTCTATCATGTGATTTATTGCCCAACGTGAAACTTTATGAACAATGCCCTTAGAAGCAATCTTTCCCCTTCGTGTTCCGTGAGGGAATTTATGTACACTAAATTGCATAGAAGCCTTAATCTTTATGAGATCACGATTGGTGAATTCATGGATTGCTTCTTGGATCGACACAACTCCATTTTGACTACCTAGAAGCATTTTCTTTAATCTACCATGAGACCCTCCGCAATGCTTGTCGCCTCGTTCTTGAAGTTATGATATTCATATGTCCATGCATACACAAACCTCTCCTTAATCGGTAACCATTGTGTTTTACAATACTCAACGGGTTTTGGGGTAGTCCTTGTAATATTCTTCCTCAAATTTCTTCAAGTTCCTTTCAGAATTTCCTCACATTGACCAAACGATCTTGTCCCATGCTTTCATGAACGATCTCCAAATTATCCCATCCTCCTTCCATTTTTCATCAAATAACCTCTTCTTCCTCTCTCCTCTTTCCTGTTAATTTACTAATGCGCTCATCCTCTTCCTTCGACCTCTTGGTACCCTTCCTTGGTTTTTTAGCTGGAAATGGCGATGGCAATCAGGTCTGAGGTTGCATTGAATGTGCCACGCACACTGCAAGTTTCGGTCAGAAACACTACCGCTATCACATGCATTAAGGCTTCATCGTTATCCGTTACAATAACCCTTGGAAAATCATCCCCATTGTAAATGGACCTCAATCCTCCAAAGATCCAAATGAAACTCACGTTGTTCTCATGATCCATTAAACCCCATGCAATCGTAAACGTGTTTTTGTCCGGTGTGACAAGCAATGTTCAACAACGGCATGTTATATTTGTTTGTCTTATAAGTGGCATCTATCAACACAATTTGATGAAAACACCGAGCCAATTTTATCATTTCTGGATGTGCCAAGAAAATACTACCACTTTACCATCCTTTTCTTCCGTTCAACGTGTCGTGTAACTCAAAATTAACCACTGCGATTGTTGCACGACCGTTCTACCATCCCATCCATCCGTCCTTTTTGATCGTAGCTAGGGCCTTAATTGTAGATAAAGAAGACAAGTTTCGGGTCGTCCGCCTTTATTTTACTTAAGATCGCACTCCGCCTTTGGATACGCATAGACCTCACCGTATCCATTTCATGTGGTTTTAACTTCTCGCAACCATTACATGTCCAATAAGAGTATCCGATCATCGTGGTTGTGACAACCATTAACAACTTTAGACATTTTCCAATCTTTACTTTCCTTACCATCAGGCTTATAGAAGACAATCTTAAATGGGCATCCAATCTTCTTCTTCGATGAGTTCTGTGACTTCTTCCTCTCCGTCTTCCTTACATACTTATTATTCTTTCCCCGTGACTCTTCTTCTCCCCACCTCGCTCACATACCATTTCAAACCGATATTCTTAACGCAAATGTTCCGAACTACCACGCACATCTTCTCTTTTGCCTTGTTCATAAGCCATTCCTTGGCCTCCTTCTTACTTCCAAATATCTAAATGGGCATATTACAAAACAAAAATAATAAGCATAACCATCTAACATACACGATTGGAAAAAGATAAGATAATCATGACTCATACCAAATCGTTTGCATAGTGTAGGGAAGTATCAGACCTCAAATAATAATCGTCATCAACCGCTACAACATTCCTTTACGACAACAACAACAAGTTATGCATTAGCATCCAAGGAAGTTTAGATAATAAGCAAACGATCAGAACACAATCGATTTAATACTATAAAACGTAATCGATTATAATAAATCGTAGTCATACGCATATAGTCTACCGATTAACGACATACGTAAATGAACAATTCTTCAGTAACCTTCACAATGGGAGGGACCCTATAAATTCATGAACCAACCGATTATTATATACCACCAATAATCTGGACGTTTATTCATGTATACAACTTCCGATTATGAGAATCGTTTTCAATTTGGGGGATTTTTTTATATTCTTGCATATTAATACATCAAAATATATCCGACATTGATAATCTGTGAGATATGTTACTAAATTAACTACCGAATATATGTCGTTCATGTCATTCAATGCATGCAAATCGAATTTTCACGTTCAAAACACACACAAACGCACGTAATATGGATAACATGGGTATTAGAGTTTGTTAACAACATACCCGTATGTTTTGATGAATCGTAGTTTATCTCGGTGATTCTCCATTTTCTTCCATGAAAGCGCGCCTAGGTTTCATCTCCATCAAAGTTCGATCATTCAACATATACCCCAAATCGCCATCTCTAAACGGAGGAACCTTGAACAACAACTTCACGTCCTCCTTCTTCGCATTCCATCCATGTTTATGGAAGTTGGCATAAAATGGGGAAGTCAAGCAACATATACCCACTTCTTCTTCTTTTTTTCTTTTCTTCTTCTCTCACTCAACGGAATTACCTCAATGCATGAAGTCAAAAATTTTTTCCAAACACTAATATATAGACCCCAGCCAATGATTATTAGTTTGCTTCCGATTATTGGAGTGAAACTACCGATTATTGTTTTGGCTACCGAATATTATAGTTTTTGTCAAAGGTTGAATCCCGACCACTTATAATTGGGGAGTGTATAAGTTTTATTATCTACCGATTATGTCGATTGCAAATTAAAGCAAATAAGGATTTTAGAAAAACTCATTTAGGGGCAACCTATAATCGGTAGGTTGTGGAACCTATTTGGCCTACGATTATGGCTACATCCAAATCACGAACCACATGGTTATGCCCTGACCTGTACACTCAAAACCTATGGAATTTGGCAAGGGTTCGATACTCTCTTATAATGTGTAGGTTGTGAAGTTGTTAACCCTACCGATTATGGTATATTTCAAATTCCCCTTACATGAAGGATTTTAGAAAACTCATTTTGGGGCAACCCATAATCGGATGTTTTGGTAATATATTTAACTCCCGATTAACGCCGCATACAAAACACGAAACCAAGTGGTTACGGCTGGTCAATTGAGCGCACTCAAAACCTATGAAATATGGCAAAGGTTGGATCCGGTTTATAATCGGGTTGTTATATAATAATATACCCTACCGATTATGGTAGATTTCAAAATTCATTACGTGAAGGATTTTAGAAAAACTAAATTTGGGGCAACTTATAATCGGTAGTTTATGTAACCTATTAGACTTCCGATTATGGCTACATCCACAGCTCAAGCCAAGTGGTTATGGTTGGCTCTCGCACCCTCAAAACCTATGGAATTTGGCCAAGGCTGAATACGGAGCTCTTATAATCGGTAGTCTTATAAGTTGGATAAGCTACCGATTATAAAGGATGATAGCTAGGAAGTATCTTCCCGTGGTAGGTATGGTTTCATTTCTTTCACAGAGTTGAATGTTTCCTTTGGAGATTATAGTCAGTAGCTCAGTTATATAAGGGCATATTGGCCATT
>JAJJWW010002682.1:0-29319 GCA_023531295.1 Papaver armeniacum | reverse complement strand
AAAAGGGTGTCTTGACTCCTAGATTTAGGGTCATTAGACTGACAGATTCCTTGGAGAGGGCCATCTGGCGGTCGGTTGAACTGTTGTGTTAGTACTTGACTACCAGTGGGAGAGTAATGATAGGGGCCACACTTATTTAAACGATGAGAGAAAAATAAACCAAGATTTACCATATATTTATATCACCTCCGTTCTGACTGTAAAAGTCAGTTCCATCGGTTCTTGGTATCGGTCCCTCTCACATAAAACTATTTTTCTTACTCTGTTAATCTTTTTCAATCCGTCTCCTCTTTCTCAACCTCTCAAAAACATGAGAAAATCATGTCATTGGTTTTCTTCCACGTATCAATTCTTTGGAGCATCTTCTCAACATTACCAGTCCACCACCACCACCACCACCGCATCTACATCTTCAAATTGCTTCTCCTTATCGAGAGCGGCAATAGTGATTCGGTGAACGACAACGTCATCCGCAAGCAAATCCATACAAAGATTTTCTCATCTTCTTTTGTTGATTTGAGTATCTTCATCTCGAGCTCAAAATAAACCTCTCTGAAAACAAAAGGATTTTCTAACCTAATTCTCACCTTTTTCCTCTCTAAAATACTTTACTCTACTTTGAAAACCTTAAATTTTTATTTGCCCGTGTTTTTGATTTGTTGTTAGTTGATTTTCCTCTAAAATACTTTTCCTCTACCTGAAAACCTTAAATTTTTGTTTGCCTGTTTTTGATTTGTTGTTTGTTGATTTTTCTCGTGTTTTGTGGTCAAAGCCGAATGGCTATGTGAAGTTTTTTAAGGGTTGCATGTAATCGGATTGATTCAAAGCAAACCGATTAGGTATTGAAATTTGTTGGTTTTTTTTCTTCATTGTTTGGAAATAAATTGATTAATGGCAACCTTATATTCCGCTTCATCTTCTACCGATGTAAAATCTTCCAGTTTCTCACTCGATTTCAGTGAAACTTTCCCCGTGATTTGTGTCTCAAATTTTTGATGATGTTCTATTAGCTACAATATAAAGGTTCAGTTGGTTAAATTATAATGTAATTAGTGTTACGTGTGTAGTGGAATCAATGCAAAAACATGTTTAAACCTACAATTGTTTGCGGAAGAAATTGTGGTTACTTTTATCAATCATGCTTAAAATCTTTGTAAACAGTTTGTGGTTTTAGTTTACAAGAAATTCCCTTTTCTTCTATAATATTTGATATATACCGAATGTCAGAGAGTAGATTTACTTTGTCTAGGAAAGAAAAAACTCGTATTTTAAAGGGTTGACTTTTGTAACAGGTAATTGTAAGCCTTTGAGATATTACTTTGACTTTGTTAGCTAAATTTATTCCTTCCATTTTCATTATAAAGTTACGCTTTGTTTACGTGTCCGATCTAGAACCTTACATGTTGCAATGTATGTTTTTGGTTTTGGGCTTTGTGTAGGATGGCAAATTACATGTAGGAATGTAGTGGAATAATTCTATGACGGGTATTGTAAGGTGTATTGGGTAAGATTTATTCTTCTACATGGTACCAATTCGAAACAAGGAAAAAGCTTTTGATTGTTCATCTTCTCTCTCACAAAGGTAAACCAATTATGCTTTTTGGTTGTTTTATTTGTGTATCAGGAACAAAGTTGGTAGGAGTACTAGGTTTTTGATTGGATGGGGTGTTAAGCAATTAGACATAGACCGCGATCGAGGTCCCTTGGTGAGGTCATTGGATGTGTTTATTTATGGAATGTTTGCGGTAGAAGGTAACAATTTTTCTCGATTTTACTTTGTATTTGCACTTTGAGTATCATTTACCGGATGAGTGAATTAGGTGTTGCATTAAAATATGTAGGTAACTAAATTATGTGACTCTCTCTCTCTCCCTCCCTCCCTCAAAGTTTAATTAATATATATGTTGCGTCATTATTAAGATAATTTTTTGGATACCATATAAATCATCTTTAACAGTCTGTCATTTTGGAACTTTTGATTATATGTATCCAATTAATGATTAAACATTGATATGGAATGCTAAATGCTCTTTATCTTTCAACTACTTTTGATGATTTATGAGGCTATCACGTTATTTGAAGGTGATTTCCAAAAGAACAAATCAACACTATTGGACATTCAATACGATGATCATGACTCGAGTGCATAGATGCATTGTTTCGGTGGTATTGTGTGTTTTACTGTAATGATTCATATTTTAAAATAGAGATATTTTACCATGATGTTCATGGAGAAATAGTGGGTCTCTGTTTTTTTTTTTTTGGGTGGTGCACAACTCTTTAGGGCAATGCTTACAGGATTTGAAAGATAAGATCGCCTATATAACTCCTCAATGTATCTAATTGACTGCCAGAAAATGAGAACTATTAAGATGGCCGGCATCTTGATACCCATGCAACCCCTACAAAAGTAAAATGCTTTGGTAAAGTCAAAGTTTTGTATGTAATCTAATTTATGGTTTTGTATTTTTGTCTTTGGTAGTTATTCCTTCAATTTGCTTGGGTCATCATGAGAAAATCTGTGAACATGATTTCATCAGTTAAATCTGAATTGATGTTCGTATGGCTTGAAATTAGTCGATAAATTATATTTTCTTTTACCTAATAAGTTTTATGGTCTTGACATGACACGCCTTCGTTGGAATTGCAGGACTTGCCTTTGGCAGCAGTTGGATGGAAAATAGGTTGCAAAGAAAACAAATTTTTGAATAAACAACTCTTTAGAGTACCAAGTGTGTACTTCTTTTCCATTTTGGATTTACTTGAATTGTGTTATATTGAAGGAAAATAAGTTGTTAGTAGCTAGATATGGATACCTTATGCAAAAAATATACAGTCCTAGACCTAATTTTATTTCTTGCTGGCAGATTAAGTTTCCGCCGTTTGAATTTTTTATATATTTGTCTGTGACTTCTAATTAGGTACGCTCTTTGGTCAACGAGAAATAATGTGATAGACACATGTATGTTGGATCCCACGTGAACCTATCACCGCTACTAACTGAATTGGATTAGTCTTTATACATCTATTTTTGACTTAGGCTGTCATATGAGTGATTAGGTGTATGACTACTAACCTAATTTCGTTAGACCATACCAAAGATCCAAACTTGTATAGTTTCTGAGTTCTACTCAACAATAAAAGTGCAAGTAGCCTCATTTGAATACTACTTTGACTTTTTTTTCATTTCATACCTCGGAGAGTCGATGTTATTTTGGTCATGTAAACAGATAATTTGTCTGCCTTTGAAATATTATGTTGCATCTCTTTTACTAATGTTACCTCCTGACCGTCATGGGTTATGCAAAATAAGTGGGTATTAGGTTTTCCATTATGCAGCGTAGTTAGTTTGTAAGAGTGAAAATGTTTTGTTTTATGATACTCTTGAATATTGCCCAAGTAACTGGTTGTTCTCTAAGAGCCACATTCCACCCCTTTACATACTATACACATATTAAAATTTTTGTAGACATCTTTCTGTTTTCCTCTAAAACTTAGAAGTAATATACATGGCTGGCTAATGAAACCTTGAAATAGAACTTCCATTTTCTTGAAACTTAGAATTAATGTAACCTTAAACTAAATTGAATAAATAATTAGCACTTTTTGTTGTATATACTTTGCACTTATTCTTCACATAATTAACCTTTACTTAATACAAATACCAACGTATATATGAGTTGTCAAAGTCTGTTACTAGGTGGATCATGGCTTTATTGACAGTTATTTATTTAAGTATTGATCTAAATTACTAGCTACATTTTAGAATTTAGACCCCAAATCTATGTTAGATCGGGCGCTAAAGCGAGGCGAGGCGCCAAACCCATCGACTCGCCTAGCCTAAGGCGCCCAGAGAAAAAATGTTCACAGTTTTTCGCCTAGGGCGAGGTAGGCTCTCGCCTTTTACAATATCAAATGGTGGATTCTTCTTCTGCTGCTAATCAAAGAACTGGGAATTATACACCGAATGTCTCCTATTAAATCCGTTATTTTTTTTGGAAAGTGAAGGAGTGTAGATCTTTGCCAATTTTGAGTTAGATTAGATCTTTATAGTAAATTGGTTACAAGTTGCAGTTCAGTGTTTTTATTTTATTTATTTTTTTGAATAGTGTTTTTGTTTGGGATTTTCGGGTTGAACTAAGATATACAGTGATCTACATCACAGATTCAAATTGAAGTCTATTTGAACAAGCGGAAGGATTTGGTCTAGCAGAAATATATACAACTATAGCTTTACAAACCATCTCGAAGCATTTCCGTTGTCTAAAAGATGCCATATTTTCAAATTCTGAAGAACTTGCAAGAGCTTGAGGGAAGAAGATAGTTTCAACAGAGGAAAGATGGAGGTTCAATATGTATATTTGTTGATCATCAACTACGACAGCAACGGGCACTACATAATTCTTGGTCGTGAATAGGGTTTCCAGAGTGAGCAGTTTCCATTCTTCGTACACTGCTATCGAAACATCCTTCATGCGCCATATGTAGTATTTCTTTATTTGATCTGTTTATTTACTTAGTTTTAAGTCTTTATATGAAACTTTCCTATGTTTAAGTTGCGGATATCCTAAGGGCTCGAACTAGTTATGCTTGCAAAGCGCATAAGGCTTGATAGGAGCCATATAAATGATTAAATTTTTGGTTTTCTATGTATTTATATTTTGTTTCTCTCTCATTTATCGGAGATTAGATTAGATAAAATTCAATTAGGAAGATCAGATATATAGTTAAGGAAAACGGATTCAAACGTTTTTACTGTCATTGTTGCTTTAGATTCTTACTGCAGATTTGCTTTTTAAGACCAAATTTAGTAAGTTGGATAACTAAATGGCCTTATTGATTACGAATTAGTGTTTTCAAAGGTAAGCCCCATTATTTTGTTTGTCGCTAGATGGCATTTGCTTTAGAAGCATGTGGGTTTCCTAACTTTTTACAGATTTTATAGCTGATGCATTTACTCACAGAACTTGCCTACTCAATGACCGCATCATGTTGTCCTTATGTTTTTATTCTTCAAGTAAAGAGTAGAAAAGCTTATCAAGGTAAAGTTGTGTTTTTAATTTAGGTCTAAACTTATTAAGCTACTTGTAATATTTAGGACTCATGATTAGGGTTTCATCCAAGTGAAATCTGCCTTTTTGTCTTCAATTGTTGAATTGTTAAAACGGGTTATGGAAAATTACTTTCGCCATGTTGGCATGTTGTGATCTTGCTAAAATGTGAGATTGGGGACATAATAGATGATTAATTCTACGGTTATGGGCAATATCTATGGAGTAATTATTTTTTCAATTTGATTTGCCATTTCTATTCTTTTTTTAGGTAATGTTGGATTGTTTCTATGGTAGCATTGGACAACCCCTTTGAAGATATTTATATATCAAGAGTTCTAAGAAGAAAAAGGAAATTTGTTGGCTTGATTATACTCAAGGTAGTATATAGTATAGTTTTTGTAAACATTGATAAATGGGTTTAAATTAGTTTGATATGTAGCTATTTGGCAACTTTAATCTATCTTCTTTTTTTTTATCTTGACATAATAGAGTATGTGTACAAATTATGAGTATTGCCCATTATAGATGAGGAACAAATTGGTTTAAGGTGATCTCTTTGAGTCTTTTTATGGTTATAAGGTTTCATTGTAGATTTTATTATCCATAGAGATTGTTGATTATGTATTTATCTATTGGCTGCAGATTACATATGACAGAAAGAATCATGACCACAATGAAATACAACAATACATCTAGAATACAACTGCTACTGCACAAAGTATGGTTTCCTATCATGTCCATAATCTTATGAATGAAATATCACAATACAAATTTGAAGACAACTCTCTTGCACAAAGTATGGTTTCCCCATTCTTGCAAGCATTTGTTTGTATTGAAAAGACAAGCAACGGAGATGGATACTACTTCTGTCCCGTTTAAAACAAGTCTTTTAAACAACGGATCTGTGGCGCAATGGTAGCGTATCTGACTCCACGTCAGAAGGTTACGTGTTCGATTCACTCCGGGTCCAATCACCTAGTCAAATAATTGATATGTTATTTTTGTTTTGGTTGACATTCACCGGTCCAAATAATTGATATGTTATTTTTGTTTTGGTTGACATTCACACCGTTTAGTATATTATCTCGGATATTTTGTATATATGTTGTTGTAGATCCTCACAACATTGAGAGAGAAGCTAGATTACCCGCTTCTCTTGGGCAGTAGAAACGGAGAGAGTTCAGGGAGACCTAAGAAATGCCAACAATTATATTGGCTTAAGTTTCATTGTAGAGCAAGGATGTAGAAGTGATACTAAAGCTTGGCAGCATGCCAAATAAGCGTGAGTGGTATTACTTTTGAGAGAGACGTGATAAGGAAAAGGTTTGTCCGCGTAAGTAAGAGCTAAAAGTACAATGAAAGTTCAAAATTAAATGCTTACTGTATTTCGCGAGTGTAATCAGGTCCATAATCCATTAAAGGGTGTGGGTAATGTTTTAAATTTGATTTTTTGTTGTTCTATGCTTAGTCATGTTGTTCTGTTTGATAAGTCTTTATATATTGTAGGATAGGATGACAAAGGGACTATATATAATCGATTGAGAGTCTTTGATATAAGAAGATTAGTGTATGTAAACCTTCATCCCTTCCATTTTACCCATTTACTTGATATAATTGGATATTATATTTTGAGAGTCTCAAGAAATGGGAACTTCAAGCCCGTGGGGAAGTCAAGTAAGGCAAGACTCGGTAAAACTTCATACTCATGCCTTTAAGGTTCGGGCACCTTGAAAGTTTCGATTCTCCAATATCTAGATTTTGCACAAATTTAACTTTGATTAACACTTTAAAATATTTGTAGCTTGCGGTGCACTCAGTAGCTCTTTTATCTTCGTATGTGAGACGTCAATGCACCTAATATATTCCAAAGCTTTAATACCTCTAGGAACTACCGAAACTCGATTCACCGATAGAGGTCCGAGTCTCTAAGTTCTGAGGCTAGCAATACAATCATGTAGTGCTATATATCATCATCATCATTGATAGGAGATATTAAGATGCCAAAATCTCTCAAAGACCCAATGTTCCTAGGAGGCTCTTAAAATGACTACCACATAAACTAACATTTGTAAATTGTAAAAACTAATGAGAGCGTCTATTATATTACCACATTCTCAATGGAAGAGGTTTAGGTATCTTAGATGTCTCACTTGCATATCGAAGAAGCTCTGCGATTCTTACTACCAATATACAAACCATTGAATGACTTAGATTTGGGTTGCGAATACCAATGTTGATTGTACATAAACCATATCACACTTGATAATATAGCTATATGTTTAGCTATTCTAAAGCTAAGAAGGCCGATTGATTGTTGTAACCAATGCATATCACAAAAGCAATGATGAACTTTCCCCATGTCTTTCCCATATGTACAATTCCAATAGCCGCAGGGCCACCAAAAGAACTGCAAGAGAATGATTGCAAACTTACATGACTCTCAAATATTATCTGGCATAACTAACATGACAACTTTTACAGTAATTATCCTTGATTCAATATTCTTGGGTGATATAATTAGTGAAGTGAATAAATGATTGAATTTTTACTGATATATACAATGTTAGGTCCGCTAATCATGTCGTCTTTCGTATGTCATTGAGATTTAACTTAGCCTTGGCCTAATTTCTAAATCATACGGAATAAATGTGGCAATTTTTTATATCAAGATTTCGGTTTGTTTAGCTCCAACGTTCTCCTTATATCTTTCACCGAAGAAAAGAATTGCATGAAATGAAGAATGTTGGGAAAATATTATCCAAAAATTCCCTAACAACACCAGATGTCTAATATCGGGTGTAAGGAAGTGCTTTGCAATTGGGGGTGCTCAGTAATTTATGCAGTTTTCTTATATATTGTTACCAATGAAGGCTAATGGCTAGGGGTCGAGACAATGATAGCATGGTTATTTACACGGCAAAACTTAGGGTCCAAAACATGACATTTGAATTTTTCTAACCCGTAGAAATGGCACAAAATGGGGTGATTTGGAGGAAGTTGCACACTAGCACGACGATCATGTGTATTTCTTGCATGCGGGTAAAATTCAAGACTATTCTTTACTACATTAAAAAAGGAAAAAGAGCTTTGTTGAGCAAACTGATCAAAGAATGGTCATATATTTATTATATATATCTTGGATACAAGATGAACATAGTAAAAGAAGAACAATGTTGGTAACTGTCATATAGTAAATAATACAAGTTGATCTCAAGACTTGATGAACTTATATGGTGGTGGAATTTACCTTAAAGTGTACCCACATTATAAAACTCTACTCCCTCCGTTCCTAATTAGATGAGTTATTTGGTTTTTAGTTTTGTCCACAAATAGATGAGTTATTTCACTAACCAAGGGATATTTCTAAAACTACCCTTTTAATTGATTATTTTTGTATAAGAAATATGTATAATTTGATAGTCATGTTTATATTCGTTGCGTAGGTGTTTTAAAATGCTTTTCAAATTTATAAAGTTTATAAAAAACCGTGGTATAGTTTAAGAGATAAATCGTTTCTAAATTTTACTAATTATTGCGCATAAGGGTATAATTGTAAAAATACTTAAATATACTCCACTTTCCTCCTTGCCTTAAAAGTTGTGCAAACTACAAGTAGCTCATCTAATTAGGGACGGAGGGAGTATATATCAGTGTTATTGAATAAAATGCATAACTAAATTGAGAATTAAACTTCAGATTGCATCAACTTGGTATTGAAAATTTAAAATCTACCGCAAATAACAGTTAACAAAAGAAATTTGATTGAGGTTAGGCCATACAGTTTTAGTTTTTGCATCGGTCTGAAAGCAGTAACTTTTGATCCATTTGATTTTTGAGAATTCACGTGATATATATACATTTTAGATCGACTCCTAAGTCTAACATAGAAATTTGATTCATGTTAGGCCAAAAAAAAAAGTGCTACAAAATCTTTCAAAATCAAGACCTAACAACCAAATAGGCTACGACATCCCCTAAATTTTTCTATAAGAGTTGGTCATTTTAGCATCACTTTAATACCTCTTATTAAATTTTGTTATAACTGGATTATTTTAAATGCCCCGATTAAAGCTATATAAGAATTTATCACTTCATTCATTAGATTGCTTAATCAAATGGAATGAGTTCATGGTCAAGAATAAGGATATTACAAATGGTATTACACAACTTGCAACGTGTTTCGTCCAGATGTGAAAAACATAATTATTGGTATACCTACTCAACCTAAAACTTACTTTTTATTTTTGGATAGGTGGATAAATTAAGCCGGTTCACTTCTTTGTGAAGCTTGCCGCACTTTTTAATATATTTTCTCTTTTCTGCGGCTTTTTGTGTGTGTAGTTTTAGTGTTTTTCTGCGACATAACTTTCTTTGAGAAAGTTGGTGACCAACTATTCATGTCTAATTTTGGGGAAGAATTATAGCAGTGAAGTCGATATTGATCTTTTCTCGTGTTAGGATCCATATAAATATTACTTTTGTTACCGTTGTTTCAAAGATACTTGGTCCTCTTTGTGCGATACGACACACATCTTTTGACAAGATAGTGATGCTATAGCATGTTCAATTTTATTTTGGCTATTATTTAAATCTAAGTTTACTTATTAAAGTATTTAAGAATCAATTACCTTATGTTTTATTTTCTGCAACTTTCTACTGAAATAGGTTAGGTTTTTATGCTGATGTTTGTAAAAATCAAGATTTTTTCTAATTTAATCCATACTGCCGTTTATAATTTCATTTTTTCGAGTATGCTTGAGTTTTATTTTTAAAATGACAACCTAAATGTTAATCCATGCAGCAGTTGTTGTACATTACCGGATCAGCTAATACTCAGCCCCATTCCTACGAACAAAAATAAAACACGATATATCATACAGACACGTGGACAAACTTAGATAAAGAAAATATAAGGAGTAAATCACTAGGGTTTTAAAATAAACCAATGCAATTAGAAAATGCTATAAAACTTCCATTTTATGGTCTGACTCGGTCGGAAAATCGATCTGCTAACGAAACAAGTTGGCGAGGATAATCAATGTAAATTCAAAAATCATCATAAGGTAACCTTAGAAAGGGATACATAAACAAAATTAGGTGAGTGTGAATTTTAGTCTTTTGAGAATATTTAAAGACAAAAATGTAAGATGTTAAACATTTAATTAAAGAACATTTACAGCCAAAATACAGTGCAAACAAGGATAAAATTTGGGATCAAGATAAAATGAAAATATACAAAGAAGGTCTTACTAAGTATATAAAATTGAAGAAAGAATATGGAAATTCGATAGAATCCAAAGAAAATTTCATGCTACATTTAGCAGAAGTCAAATATGATTAAAAGCTAATGTCATGCTACGTTTTACATTAAAATTTATGGTTGTTTTCATGTCGTTTTTTACTCAACAAATATTACTCCTTTCTTAAAAAACATATGTACCAATGCAGAATACAATAGATATGAATATGTACCTATCTAGGGCTTTTAATTACTTTTTGTTTGGAATTATTGATTTACTCTTTTATAAGGGTTAATTTTTTTATGTCCCAATTTTGTTTATGAGTTTCTACAAATTTTTATATCAAGCCTTTTAAGAATATGATTTATTGTTCAAACTAAGTTCTAAACGAATTGCTACCATATACACTTTTAAGCATGTAATAATCTTCTCATCCTTAAAAAAACTGACCTTATTTTTGGGTTTAAAATATTATGCCAATCTTTTTTTTGAAGCATGTATACTTGAACTTTGAGTGATAAGTAACACAATATCGTATTATTTTTTATTATGGGCATGTATTTCATGAAGTATTTTTTATTCCTTTAATATAGATGTATTTTAGGTGTTTAATGAGACATTATTACATTATTTTTACCAATCGACATGTATTTTATGAAGTACGCTGCATTATTAAGGGTCTTATAATATGCATTTTCATGATTGGGGAGTATCATAAATTCAGAAAGTACCACAATAGATTTGGGGATTTCTTGTGCAAACTGAGATTCGTTGTGCTTCAGGAGTTAAGAACACGAATGGTGATTCAATCGACTTGCGTTTGTGGTAAATGTCTATTTTGAGCTCTTGGCGTCAATTGAAAAGAAGATGTCTATTTTGAGCTCTAGCATCTTCATAAATTAAATATAGCATGTGAAGATCATTGAGGGTCTAAGTAATTTTTCCTCTTTCACTAATAACGATTGATTATAAATTGGAATACTATTTAAGTTCCAAATTGATTAAAGCTGGTGTACACATTGCTTTTAGCTAAACTGGGAGCTTAGACGTGTTGATGCATTAATGTCACGTTGTTGTAGTCCATGCAATCTACTACATGTCCTTTGTGTAGGCTCTCCTTAGCTTAACCCGATTAGGCTCACAATCACATGTTACGTAAATAAATCCGTTTTCTAAAAAAGTCTACCATACTGTGTGCTTTCGAAACAAAGCACCGACAATTTAATTTTTGATGTACTGACCCAATTTGAACACTTCTGTAGCGCATCATTCTCTAAAAATATTTAGATATGTTTTGTAGAGAAAAAATTTAGCTCATTTGTTTCCATCTCATCATGATCGCCATTAGGTACTAAACTAAACTATCTCATAGTTTCCAATATGGATCCATATTCTTTTGATTTCTCTATTTTAGTATTCTGTAATGATGATTGGTTTTAAAGCTAATCAGGGATAAATATTAATGAAATTAAATCATGTGATTGATATTTTTACAAGAACTTGTATGTCCAAATATAAACTAATTCTATTAGTACTAATGTTATTAGGTGTTTCTTGATGTTATAGAAGTTTGGGTACCCTTATAAGTTGTATATTGTATAATTGACTAAGTTGTAATCTTTTAAATTATTTTTTGGAACTCTCTTTTTAAAGTATTTGAATTTATTAACTAAGTTGTAGTATTTTTTTAATGTATTGTTACAGAGAAATAAAGTATGTATACTTAAGACTATAAGGAGAGGTTGAGCCTAGGCCGTAAGTCCCCGGTGATACCTAGTACTGTATAAATTATGTGGTAAAATGTTATTTAATTGAGTGCTCAATACATACGACGGACGGTGTGATCTAACTATCTTGGTTACCATGGTTTTCTTATTCGGTCTGATCGATCAACAAACAACAGACGTAGAACTAGATGATGCATGCGTTTGCAACCATATTTTACGGGTAGCTAGATCACCCAACAAGACAGACTGTTTTCGCTCTATCTCTCTAGAATCATGCTTCGGTGCATGCTGATAAGTTAAGTAAACAACAGTTTATACGCGTAGATAGAATGGAGTGTGGTAATCACAAATGCAACAAAATACTTTTTTTGCTCAACACCAAAATTTTAACAATTCCTAAACAATATGAAATGGGAAACTGGATGGAGTGTTATAAATAGAGACCATAACACACTAGTTGAAGTACCCCCACCCCAATCTCCATTGTTGTGTCTCTTTTTCTCTCCATTAAGTAGAGAAAAAAGGTTCTTTTTCTCTGATATCTTTTTGTTTTTAGGAATCTGCGATCAACTTATGTGGTATACTTATCAGCAAGTCTATAGCCTTTAAGAACTGTATTGAAACAAATTCTTTTGCTCTTGTTCATATTTTGTAGGGTTCGGGAAGTTATCAATGCCGTATGCAATACGAAATGGTGGAGCGGTGTCTTCGGCGGTCTTAGTTGGTCATGGGGTTTTAGGTGCATATACGTTCATGTCTCGAGATAAATGATGATTCAATAACTTATTCTGATATTGCATACGAAGCTTTTGGAAAGAAGGAAGAGTTGTAGGTGTTGTTTTTATGTACTTGGAAGTTTTTTCAAGAGTGAAGATACTTCCTTTGCTCAAGAAAAAACGAAATGGATATAAGGCTACCACAAGCAGTTTGGTCACGGCTATTAATCTCTGTGGCGTACTGTCTGAGTTTTTTTTTACAAAGTGGATGGGCGTCTCCAGTGGTCTTAGGTGCATGAATATACATCACAATTGTTAGGTTTATCTCTGAGATAAATGACGAAGAATCAAGAACTTGTTATGACATTGTCATTTATCTCGAGACATAAACCTAACAAATGTAATGCATCAATCAAGGATATATTCAGATATTCAGTGGAAACTGACTGTATGTGTAGAATGGTTTTTACTTTATACTACTGGACTATTCAGAAAGCTTAATAAAAGATGAATAATACAGTATACCCTTTTCAAAATAGTTTCTTCAACCCCGTTCAAAACCTTACATTTCAGTGGTTGTTGTCGTCGAGTTTTTAATTACGCCAGTCTTTCTCTTCCCTGAGTTTGGAAATTTAAGTTCACCATCTGTGAATCTCCCCACATTTTCCTCTCCGAGTGCTTTCAACGAAACAAAGGTGTTTCTGTGTGGTATGGGTACTGCCCAAGTCTTGCTCTGGTTATAAGGGTTCCAATTGTCATCTGGAATTTGTGATTCTAGGCTATAACGAAAGACGTATCCACGTAAATTATCCATTAGTAAAACTTGACCACCTTCCAAAACAGCAACTAAGCGAGGCATTCTTTCAATGGATCTCATGGGCACAGTGTACTCCTTATTCCAACATGGATTCAGTGCATAAAAGTCTTTAGTGTTGTAGCTGCTATTCGCCTCCTTATTCTTCTTTAAAAACCACAAGTGCAAAGGTCGCATTTCAAATTGAATATATTGGATTACAAGAACCAAACACCCTCTGAAAATACCAAGTCTACGTCGAATAAGTTCTTGCTTTCCATTACATGGGGTCTGGAGCAACTGGAATTCCTCTTCTGCCAATTCAAAAGCCACAATATCCTCTGAACCCTCTTGGAGCCAATGAAGTGCCCCATTCACACATACACTCTTAGCATGAATGTTTGGCAATACTTGATGATTAATCTCCCCTTTACTTCGCCAACCGCTACCACTTCCAAGTGTATATACCTCGACCTGTCCCTTGTTGGGACGTTCATAGGAAATTCTGAGAACCTTGTACTCATTAGTTTGAAGGTGATATCCAAATCCATGTACAGTTTTTTTCTTGTTGCTGACGCATATCCCTGGAAGATTCACGACTTCTCCAATAATAAGATTACAGATGTAAAATGATTCGTCATAACAGTCGCGATATGTGAAGCTGTTGGGTTTGTTGTAACTTTTCTTGACTGATAAACAAATCAATCCATTGCACGAACCAACTAATCCAACGTCACCTACCAGAAATTTGAGGCTGATCCTCTTTGTTGAGTAGCAAGCTTTTCTTGGGTTCATCTTACCGTCGTCATAGTACTTGGCATAATAGAGATCTTTTCTGTCAAAGCAGCTAATGTAACTCATCTTGGCAGAGTCGATACCATCGTTACTTGGCTGATGTGGCTCCTGTTGTACAAGTCCATGACTACCGTGTTGACACCGAAGATGCAGATTGGAAAAGTAATCAGTATTAGCATGAAGATGAATGAGATTTCTCCAAGCTCTGCATACTCGTTTACAATCTAGAACTAACTCAGCTGGTAACCTGGAAAATATATTCAATCTGATATCTGAGGGGAGACGGTTTAGACGAGATTCTTCTTCCATCACGTTCACCTCACAAAAGAATATTGGTCTCGCACCTACTGCACAACAACAAAGTTATTTCACCAATCTTCCATTTTTTTTTCTGTGTATAGGGAGTTTCCTATGTGTAATGAGTTTCAAAAGACCATAAATAAAGCAATTATTATGACGACCCATTACTAGAAAACCGCAAATAAACAAAACCGACAATTCAAAATCTCCTTAGAATCCTTAGATTACAATCAATTTCAATGCACTTATGCGTTTTATCAAATAGGAGTTGAGCATTGTCCGAAAATGTAAGTTTTTCGAAATAGGCGAGATAAACTATAACCTAAAATGAATATCAGCAAACATTAATTCATGAATTATGATTTTTATGTTGATAACCTCTGCAAACAACTATAAATGATCCTCTCTGTAGTTACAGAAAATTTTAGTTCGGGTACACAGAAGAGAAGAAAGTATAGAGGCAAAGAAAAACGGAGCATTGACAAACGAAATAGGTTTAAAGATGAAGTAACCATACCAGGAAACGTTTGTAGCCTGCTTGTATCACTGAAATCTCGAGGGAGGAAGAAATCTTTTGAATTTTTACACAATTGTTATATATCCGTCTGATAACCGGGTCGGGTTCAGAAATCGTATCCAGTATCCGTCATCTTCCAAACCGCCAAAAATCCGAATCACATGTGCTTCTGCTCTGTTTCTGCAGGAAGAAACAAGGCCTTGATCCATAAGTTTTGCCGAAATAGACTGAACAAAACGCTAAATCACTGAAATGGGTTCACTAAAACGCAGATCATATTATTGTTTTTGAACGAAATCGAAGTAAAATTTGGTATTTTGCATGAACATGAACTGAATTTGATCGATGTAATGAGTATTTGGAAGAATTTTTAAAAGGTAAATTTGTTCATTTTACTGTGTTTGATGGAAACCGATGATCAATCTGATGAATAGTCTTGATCAGGCATGCTCTCGGCATTAGATTCTCCTACTCTGAGTCTGAATGCAAGTTCAGATGCAGGTAGCCAATTCATTCTCTAACAGGCAAAAAGATTGCTATAAAAAAATGTTTTTAAACCACAGATGACACCATTGTAGAGAATTATTTCTAAAGGTAGGACAAGGTATACCTTGACCAAACCAAATCGTCCTAGTGAGTGGGAAATCAATAAAAAGATGAGAGCGTCACCAGATCTACATACCACAAGTGACAGGACACAGAAGCAAAGAATGAAAAACTTGCTACTTTAGCGTTCAAAGGAAACACATCAGCAAAGATTTTCCAGACTAAAAACTAATCCTAGCCAACATTAACCCCCCTCAACAGCTTGTCCTAAAACTCATCAGAATTTCTGTTGGCATTTCCAGAGATTAGTACTGAACTCTGCAATCTTTCAGCCTTTCCAATAACGACTACCATCATTCAATTCAGAAATATAAACAGAAAGTGCACAGTACCCAACATTAATGGAATAGCAGCTTCAGTATAATGGACTACCCAACATTAGACCAGTTTTAATAGTTTTGAACTGCAGAAGAACAAATTGATAATTCATTCACTTTTCGAGGGAGACTAAAATTAGAATTAGACGTAGTCGAGTAAGCAAAGAAAAAAAAAAACAGCAGATAATTAAGAGATACAAACTTACACTCATATAGATGTACTTTCTAAGATTGCTTCCAGCTCTTCAGAGACAGGGTATCCGCAGTACATTTATATATTATCGCCATTGTCATTCTCAATGTGGACACCTTCCACGCAGTTCAAAGCAATTTTTATCCGCCTCAAAGCCATTTTCAAGGCGGGTGTTGTTATGCCCTTGTATCAGAGCCTTTAACTCATTTACCACGTAAAATTTGAAGTCAGTCCATTCATTTTCCTACTATGCCTGCTCACTGATACTTTCCAATTTGTTTGATCCCCCTTCTTTGTCATTCAATGTTTCTGCTGGTAACGAAATACTTCTGTTACAAGTTTAACCAAATAATGAAGAACCAACAAGCATTCACATACACCATTCAAACACGGACACAAGTAGTAGTTCATAAAGATAGCAACACACAAAAGCTAATATCAATTGTCCAAAACAACAGAAGTGTAACCTTAAAGCAACCGCAGTAGTTGTTCAAGAAAATCATTTTTTTTTTTGCACTAGTCCAGAAACCGCAGGTAGTGGTCCAAAATTACCCATGCTAAGAATGGATAACTTATCATCTGACCATCTATAGTCACACCTTGCATTGATCAACTGTAATCTCACCATCGGTACTCAAGCTATAAAGAAAGTACTTGAATTTGGTAATCCAGACTTTTACACACACTCTTCGTATTTGATTCTCCTACTCTAAATGCAAATAGAGATGAAGTTCAAATGCAGCTAGACATTACATTTTCAAGCAGGCTCTACTACTAAAATATATGCTAGAAAACTGTAGAAAAATGAACACATCGGTTTGAATTCAAAACCTCAGGTAGCTTCGGGCAACAACTGATTACAATTTTTGTGAACTAGGTTCAAACATCAATAGGTAATTTTGTGAAATCTAAAGCCAAAAGACACTATGTCATGGTGTCGTAACTGACGAAAGCAATTTTCTGAAATCTACATTATCAAGACTACAGATATAGTAGTATAACACCATCGAAAGTGGATTCAATGTAGGTAATACTAGAACTTTAAGAACATCCTACCATTTTCTTGGATACCATTTACTTATCACATTTACCAAACTATTTTACTTATCACATTTTACCAAACTTTCATTTTAAGACGTCTGGAAAACATGGCAGGATTTTCTCAAATTTTAAGGGTTTAGGTCGGCTGAAGAAGAAGAAAATAAATGGTAACCTTAACTATTTGGCTAGTGTTGAATTATCCGGCTGTACTTGTATAATGCACCGTCCATCTTCACCAAATCGATCCTAATCGTTCATACAAATTTTGTTGAATATTGGTGATATTTGGGATAAAAAATCATGAAACTAGTAAAATTGGTTGCCAGAGATAGGCTCCAAATTACCCGGTGCATCTTCAGTTTGAGTCCTATACTTCTCTTTTTCTTATTTTTACTCACTTTGTAATGCAACAAGATAAGTCATATTGAAGTAATCTCAGAAAGTATGGTTAGTGCCCAAATACACGCTTTAGAACGTATTTTAGAACCATGTTAGTGCTACACAAGCTAGGAGATGTAAGACTCCTACTACATAGTCCACTTCACAACCAAAATAAAAAGAAAATTATCAAGACAAGACACAGTAATTAATGGAAAAAAAAATTCACATGTGAATTTTTTTTTCCATTAATTACTGTGTCTTGTCTTCTCAAGTTTTCTTTTATGCTCTTCGAATAAGTACTGCCCAAAACTCACCAAGGTATAGAAATAAAAAAGTATAATTAAAGTCACATTCTCTATGTCAAGGTGAATTTTGGACAGTACTTACTCGTAAGAACTTATCTTGGTCGACTTATCAAGTGGTGTGACGAGGAGTGACGTGGAAGAGCATAAATGCAAGCAGCGAAAGCACCAACTGTTTGAAATAAAAGAAAAGTTAATTCTAAGAGTTCTGAAGTTGAAATCTTTCATTTCACATAGATCACCACCGAACCACTGAAAATAGGCTTTTTTGTAGCAAAAAACTAAAATTACTTCTGAAAATTTGGTAGCAAAAACTAACTGTAAATAGGCCTTTTTTAGGGGGTTAATCAAACTTGAATCTGCTAATACCCTTCTAAGCTCTCTCTACTTTACTTTATTTTTACAAACTCACTATTCAATTGTTGTTCATTGACACCAAATAAAATGCTTGCTTGCTAGGCTAAAGAAGAAGATGTTGCTCTTCTTCGAGCGTGGATATCAATTGTAGTTTTGGAACCGTGCATCTCGATAGAATTCGAGGATTCATGTCCATCTCAAAGCATATTAAATGATATCAAAATATTAGAATATTGACTTGAGCCAATATAAATGCATATCCAATCATATCAACAAAGAATTCGAGGAATATCGACTTAGGTCAATCTCAAAGGATATTTGATGAGATTGAAAGAATCCGAGGAATATAGACATAGAATACAGGCTTAGGTCATTATCATAGGATACCCGATAAGATCGAAAAATCCCAGGACTATAGACTTAGATCAATCTCAAGGCTTATCCAATGATATCCCAAAACTCAATAAATATTGACTTAAGCCTATCTCAAAGCATATCAACCTATGCAAACCAAAGAATACAAGGAATACAGACTTAGGCCAATCTCAAATGATATATTATCATCAACACAGAATTCGAGGAGCATCGACTCAAGTCAATCTCAATGTATATCTGATGAGATTGAAAGAGCCCGAGGAATAAAGGCTTATCAGATGCCTTTTACTGCTTTCAGTGTTATTACCTTGCTGTTAAATCATGTTGACTACACTGCCAGTGAACACATAAAGTCCGCTGATCATGTCATCAAATGCCACATCAAAATAAAGAGCATTTGCAGTGGCTAATTTTTTTACATGATTCTAAGTGGCATGTTTACACGACCAATATCTTGATCCCAAAACAATTTGGCAAGCAAATTACTCCGTATAACATGAAAATTAGTATCTAATATCACAAAAACTCAAGCAATAACAAATGTAATTAATGCACTGCAATGAAGTGAAACCATTTATTACTGAAACAGTACTGCAGTAGCAGAAGATTCCAACTACAAAAATATTTCTACGTTTAGGCATAGAAAAATAATTGACTGTCATCGTTATTTGAAAAAGAAAGCCTTCTAAAACATAAGGGTGGGTTATGGAAGTTGCGCTACTCAATTAAGCAACAGATGAAGGGTAGTCGATTAGGCAACATATGAAGGCTCTCTAAGTATATTGAATACTTGCTATTTTACAAGGTAAAAACTTCAAAACTATGGGCGCCAATAAGAAGGAATTTTGAGACAGGCCTCATTAAATGGTCATTCCTCGTATAGTCCATAGTGGGCGTTATAAAAGAACTTAGTTACATTTTGCTAATAAATTAAAGATAACAAAGATTCTAACCTGTGATGCCCTTAATGTCTCCTCGGTTTCTCGCACCATTTTGAGACATACAACGAGGACTGCCTACATAATCAATATAGCAGGACAACATGACTGTTAGCAAGCGAAGTACTTGTGATATTAATTTTTCACATGAGTGATAGTAATTAAGGCTACCTACTAAAAATACTAGATAATGAAAATGGACGCTACCTACTCACCACTAAGTATTCTGCTAAGAAATGTGTTCCAGTGCCCAACCATACAGCGTGTGGAACAAGGACTGTCCAGTCCGATCAGCAGCACAGGCACAGCGGTAGGCCTGACCACCTGTATCACAACATAAAAAGCAGGTTCAGAAACTTGCACCATAAATAACTAATGATTTGAAAAATAAGGCATTGCAGAAGGACAATAGATCACACTCAAGCCTAAAAATTTATTGATTGTTTCTAATGTACTTCTAGTAATTCATGCAGATTCCAGCACTAGAGACTGAGAAAGCTGCAACTTGGGAATCCTGTGGTTGAGTACTAATGGTGGCAGTGGTGATGAATTTACTGCTGTCATTGCTATTATTGGGTCAGACAAAGTGAAGCTGAAATCAGAACAGATGTCAATGATTCATGTTATCAATGAGCAAATTTTGGCCTATATATGCTCAAATCAGAAACAAACATAGAATTAACTAGTGATGTAAGTGATGGCACGATTTATCAAGATAAATAAACAAAAAAATATACAAAAATGATACATATTCAGAACAAGATAAGTAGACTAAATATGATGTTATCATAATGATCTTCATTTACTCAAACTTGTTGGTCTATATAGAACTCAATTTTAAATCAAAGTCAGTTCGATTGAAACTATTCATTTAATTTGAGGACTCTCTTAACTCATCGACCGAATCCCCTATGTATTCAATTAATCTATTTTTGTAAACAAGAAAAATAGTAGAGAATCAATAGTGGGTACGGCAGTATAATAGAACTAGCACAACATATTATGATTATTCTCAATCAAAATAACCATAAAATATAAGGGTTGTTCAGTATGGAAGTTAGGGTACTCAATTAAGCAACAGATTTGCATATACTTCCTATTATAAAAGGTTAAAACTTCAAAACTACGAGGTCAATAAGAAAGAACTTTGGGACAATCCTCATTAAATGGTCATTCCTTGTATACCTTTCGCTATTAACTAAAAATAACAACATTGAACATTCTAAAAATTCTAACCTGTTGTGCCCTTCATGTCTCCTCGGTTTTTCGTGGAACCATGATAGATACAACAGGACTGCTTACATAATCAATATAGAAGGACAACATTACCTTTAGGAAGTGAAAATACTTGTGAAGTTGTGATATTAATTTTCCACGTGAGAAATTAAGGCTACCTACTAAAAATAGTAAATAATGAAAATGGATGCTACCTACTTACCACTGCTGTCCATCATTTGACCCCAACGTATGGTATTCTGCAAAGGAATGTGGTTTATTGACCATACATAGTGTGAACAAAACCTGTCCAGTCTGATCAGCTGTACAGGCACAGTGGTAGGACTGACCACCTGTATACCAAGGTAAGAATCAGTTCAGAAAACCTTAATAAAACTATTTAAGACATCGTGTAAAAAAAAAAAATTGCACCATAAATTCTAATGATTTGGAAAATAAGGCATTGCGGAATGAAAATAAATCATACTCTAGCCTAAGAATTTATTGATTATTTCTAGTTACCTTTAGTGATCCCTGCAGATTCCAGCCCTAAAAGACTGTGAGAAGGACGAGAATAACGAGGGCTGCAACTTGGGAATTCTGGGATTGAGTAGTAATGGTGGCGGTGGTGATGAAATCCACCATTGCCAACGGAATTTTTCCTTGGGTTAGACTATGTGAAGCTGAAATCAGAACAGATGACAATGATTCAAGTTATTAATGAGCAAATTCTAGCCTACATGATATCAAAACAGAAACAAACAGTATTGCACAACATTGTAAATCATAGAATGTACTAGTGATGTAAGACATGGTACGATTCATCAAGATAAATAAATTAAAAGAAGGACACAAATATGATACATATTCAGAACAAAATAAGCAGACAAAATATGATGTTATCATAATGGTCTTCAATTACCCAAACTTGTTGGTCATCCCTTACTCCTAGGGGTAAGGGACAGTCCTAGGGATGTGATCCTTTCAGTTTGTATCGAGAACATTAACAATGGCTAAAGCATTACTAGTTAACTGACACAACATTCTTCCTTATAAAAATCCTTGCATTACCTTTAACATCTTCTTCCCCTAATCCTTTCATAAATGTATTGTCATTCGTTGATGCAGCACTAACCCAAGTCTTTCTAAAACTCAATTTGAAATTAAAGTCAGTTCCAATGAAACTATTCATTTTCATTTAAGAATCTTAACTCATGGATTGAATCCCCATTGTATTCAATCTATAATAGAAATAGCACAACATCTGTACTACAATTATTCTCAATCAAAATAACTATAAATTTTTCAAAGCAATCAAGAATAAAAATCCTACTTTATTTTAATTTGTAAAACTACTTCAAAATTTCTTGATTAGGAAATAAATTTCATAAGTGAACTAGAAACCTAAGACTGAGAACAGTAGAACCAAACTGTGAGGCATTTTAGTGCTTCTCTATCAAACAACAACGTCTGTAGGTCATGAATGCAACAACAGTGTATATAAACTCCATGATTCTCACTTAGTTCCTTGGTTCTCCATTACAAAATTGGGTTTTTACAAAGATGAATCGGAAACGGAAACGAACCCAAAAACTCAAGATTATAGGTACAGAAATGAAGAAGAAATAAACAAAGGAATTTTACCTAGTTCAATGCTGTGACTATGTGAAACGGATTTGCATCGATGAAGAATTTTTTTATGAGAATGAAACCCAAACTGGTCGATACAACCAAGATATATCGCAGATCGATTAATTCTTTTACATTTCCTTGTTCAACCAGCCTTGGGGACTGTATAAACCTTTGAAATTTTCATTGCCCACGTGGCCAGTCTAGACAAGGACTGGTGCGTTTGGCATGGAGGTAATGGAGGGTGGAGTTCAGTCAACAGGAGGAGTCGTGGGGTAGAGTTGAATTCCAAAGGTGTTTGACATGGAATTTGAAACTCCGTCCTTTAAACTCCACTGGTTGACAATATTATATTTCAACTTTATTTTCTTATTTAAACAATCTGAGTTCTTATAATTAAAATTTACTTATGGTAATTAATATATAATTTTATATTGATTTTTTTGTATTTTTAATTATTTATTTTTTAAATTAGTTTAATAATATTATTTTAAATATTTGTAGTTAATTTTTATATTATATTATAAACTTATTATTTAAAAAATGGATATATATATATATATATATATAATTACTTTTTAATTCAAAATATTAAAAAGTTATTTCAAGTTAGGCAATTCTCTTTTTCATGGGCTTGGGATTGTTATTCAAAAAAGGTATTGGCGCTCGACATGTTAAATTTCGCCATTCCTTGTAATATTGATCTTCTTTCTATTTGAAAAAAAAAAAATATAAATAACTATATTAATTTAAAAAAAAAAAAAATTAAAATAAATTATACTTAGATAAAAAATATTAATTTTTAATATTATATTCATTAATGTATAGTATTATCTTTATATATGTGTATATTTTTTTAATGGATAATTTTTTATGCAAATTTGAATATTATATAAAAAAATTTTCTCACATTTAAAAATAGAATAATTTTTTTATTATTAAAATACATTATTAATGTTCATAATTAATTTTTGTTTTAAAATATTATTTTTATGGAATTTCAAAATTTTAAAATAATAGTTTATTAATTTTTCTTAAAGTATAATTATTAATATAATAGATATAATATTAAATATTCTATTATAAATATTAATTTGATATATTTATATTTATACTATAATAGATATAATATTTTAATAAATAAATTTTTTGAAATTAAATACTTTTTTTTTTAGTTTTAAATATAATATTTAATTAACTTAATGATATAAATATTCTATTATAAATATTAGTTTGATATTATTATATTTATACTATAATAGATATAATATTTTTAATAAATAAATTTTTAAATTTTTTTGAAATTAAATACTTTTTTTTAGTTTTAAATATATAATATTTAATTAACTTATTGAAATAAATAAATGTTAAAATATTAAAATAATATAATTATCAATTTCTTTCGTAAACATGCCAAACACATCAACTTTAAAGGATGGAATTCGAATTCAAGGTAGTTTGAATTCTAGGTAGTTGGAACTCCCTAGAATTCGAACTCCTTCTGTGCCAAACGCAGCCTAAGGACTGTAAACCTTTGAAATTATAGGTTTTGTTGCACATAGCGGCATAGAAAGGACTTATCGGTTCAAAGTATCCAGGAGATGTACGAACAGTCGGTTTTGCCTTCAGAATAAGAGGTTTAGCGGCATAGAAAGGACTTATCGGTTTAGTTTATTAGGACGAGAAAAGGCAGATATCAGATTTATCTCAGGTCAAAGTATCCAGGACATATACGAACCAGTCGCTTTTTGAAATGGTTTAGCTTGTATACTTATTGTTCGATAACTATCCTTGTCCTTGTAACACCATGGATGGTAGTTCCTAGTCTCGCACAATGGAAATCGAGTTGTATTCCCTCATTCCGGTTCTGTCGGCATTATTAAATTGAGGTCTTTTTAGATCTACTGAGATATGATGCATTTGTGCACCGATGAGGATATTGCACCCTCAAATGTGAGCTCCCAAGCCTAATTTGAGATTTTGGTCCAATTTTTAGTCATTTTAACCCTTTTGCACCTCCTAAAACATGCATTGATTTATAACTTACCCACCACCCATTTCTCAAATCCTAGCTTACGTGGGTTTGTGAAGATTATAAACGTCTCAGTAATACATTTGCATTATGGACATCATTTTTGGGCTTTTGTGCGGGAATTTGTGAAGAGGTAAGATATTATGCTAGCGGAACTTGCATTATGGAAATAATTTAGTTAATGCCCAGTTTGTTGGATGATAATGGTGCGATGCTAAGAAATTTTTGTTTGACTTTTCGAGCGAAGATGTCACCAGGCGCGGGAAATAACGTGTTTGAAATCATCGGTGTTTGAAATCACGTTATTTCCCTTGCCTAATTGACATCTTCTCTTTGCCTAAAAAGTCATACAAAATTTCTTAGCATCGAGACCATATTATCACGTAAAATTTGGGGCATTAACTAAATTATGGAGAAAAACAAGATTTTTGTTAAAATGACCATATAAACATTCTTACAGAGTATGTAAGGATCTAACAACAACCAAATGTTACTCTTTTCGGGTTGTTTTTATAAGAGTGAGTTTTCTACCAACTTGGCTAAGTAAAGAGTTCGGACATGCAACATTCAACCATTTGATATATATTGATGACACTAAGGACCATCCAAGGAAAATTAACATCTGCTTATGTTTGGTTTCATTATTGTGTTTTGTAAGCTAACGCGGAGTGTTAGATGTTTTAAGTGTAATCGCAGTGTTGCCTTCTTTTATGTTTTTCTTTGTTCTCTAGTGGTTCCTATGTCCTATAAAATAGCTAAAACCCTAGCCCTTTGTTTGTAACCTTCACACTTCCCCCCAATACTGACTTGTGTTTGGTTCCTACGGTTATAGTATAATGGTATAGTCATTTTTCGGGTATCTGTTTGAGTGCAAAGGGAACAGGAATCAAAGTGGTCCGAGTAGTTAAGCTTACAACTTCACTGCAACAAGAAAAAAAGTTACATTTTTAGTTCACGTCTGATGCTAAGATTGACTATTCGATTATATTGTATCATATCCTTTATTTTATTTTTTACGGCACATTCTATATGTTTGTCTTGTCGGAGGCCAGAAAAAAAAACTCCCTTTATCGTTGTCCCATTAATCTACAGGTTTCGAAGCTAAACTAACTATGAGTCAATAATATACTGTACAAAAAGCAGGATTCTTTAATTAGTCATGCATAATTTAGTGATGCAAATTCAGTGTTTAGGCGAGATCTTGGATGAGTGAGCCGACTTACTTACTCGGAGATATAGCTAGAGATACCTTAAGATATTTTTCTTGATATTTCCTCTAGTTTGCAGTGTTGAAAAATCTTAAAATGTGTTTTATAAAGTAAAGTTATAGTTGAGACTCTAAAACATGCGGCTGACTTTGCATACTACCACGGGGAAATCACCGTCGAATGAAAACGTATAGTTGTCATGGGACTAGCGGGATTGAGAATATAACTTGGTTTGTGCTATTTTTCGGCAGACTAAATCTCACGGTTGTAAGCTTATAAGATGCATGTTGAATGAAGAAGAAATATTCATCAGATTTTGCTTAGTATATATGGTTTTAGTACTTACCGTAATAATATATGCCATATATTCCCAAGATTTTTACTATTGATAGATATGGTGTAATCTATATAATCCATGTAACCCCATTAATGTTGAATAAGAAAACCTAATCACTTTTTTTCTCCGTGGGACGTAGGCTATAGCGAACCACGAATTACTGTGTTAAGTTTATTCTTTCTAATCAACAACATGGTATCATGGGATCTCAAAGATCTGGCCATTATTCTGCAACCAATTAATAAGTCTCTTGATTTGTTTTTCTTTCTCCTTTTGATGGCTGTCGATAACAATACTAGTTTAAGGTTAACATCTCATTTCTCTTAAAACGATGTTAATTATGTAAGTTGGTCAAAGGTCAGCTTTTTGCTCTTGGGGTAAAGAAAATGCGGATATATATGAGAAAGTATACGTCCGTGGTTAAAGATCCAAAACAATGATGAATGGGTTGGTGATGATCAACTTGTTAGAATATGGCTTCTACACTCAATAAAACCACATATTGCAGAAATTTTTTATTTCTCTGAATCAGCGAAAGATCTGCGGAGTTCTGTTGATGGTCTCTACGGTTAACAAAATAATGTTGCTCGAGTGTTTGAATTGAAACGTGAAATTGCTGAAGATGAACAAGGTGAGAAAAGCTTTACTGAACATTATGGGTACTTAAAGAAAAAGTGGGATGAACTCGATTCCTATCGTCCTCACACAACTGATGCAAAAACCCTTTTAAAAAGGGTTGAAGAAGATAAAATCTTTGATGTGCTTAGCAGCCTCAAACCAGAATACGAATATCTTAGAAGTAATATTCTCATGAGTCTTTGAATTACCAAGCTTGTATAGTGTTTGTGCAACTGTGCAGCGTGAAGAAACACGAAAGAAAGTCATGAATCCTATTTCTAAAATGACATCAGATCTGGATGTAGCTGAATCTAGTGCTCTTTTAACTGTTAAGGCATACAATACGTGTGTTAAGTAACACACGTTCATCTTGTTAAACAAGTCTTTTGTATCTTAGGAAATTGGTTTAAGTTTGGAAACTATCTTACCTTGTAGTTCAAGGAGACTTTGTATATATATGTGTCTTGTAAAACCAATTGAATGTAAGAGTTATAATAGCAAAGCAAGTTCTCTTCTTACTTTTGTTAGTTCTAAGTTTTGTTAACAAAACCAAAACCCTAGTTATTCTATCTTGGTATCATCCTGGTTGATCCTCATGTCTCTGGCTGCTTCTACAAGTTGCTGTTCTTTCATCTTTAATCAGCAAATGTAATCAATGATGGCTTCTCTGTTTTTTTCACAACCTCACCCATCATCAGCTTTGTCAACTTGATGACCGCAATTACTCTCTCTGCGTGCTCGGGGTTTCTCCCATATCTCTCAAGGTTATGAACTCGATGGTTTTGACTGGCGACAATCCATGTCCATCTCCAGCTCTTCCCAACAGTGAAACCCCAAATCTGGTGTGCTCTTGCATTTGAAAACAAGACAAAGTATTCTGCTTGGCTGATCTTATAACTTAGCTAACTCCTAACATTTCTCCCATTCAAGTTCATCGTCTCAAAAGCTCTCATGTTGTTTGGTCTTCCCCTTGAAGCTCTTTTTGCCTCAAAATCGGATGCGCACATTCATCACTTGCAATGTGAACTTAGGGCTTTAAGAAAGGATCTATCTGTGAGAGATTACATTGATCGAGCTCATGACATACGTTTGATAATCTAGATTGCTCTTTGGTACTTCTTATTCACCGGTGCGAGTTAAATCATGTATCATCCTGGCTTAGATCTCCATATGATGCCATTGTTACTTCTCTTACAACTTCCATGGAGCCATGGAAACTAGGGATTTCATCACCTTTATCTTCTTCGTTCGAACCTCACATTGAAAACCAAGGAAATTTCTTTGAATTCCCGCCTGTTATCAACATCGCCGGCGCAAGCTCTGCTCTCCGTTTGCTCCAAGTTACTCGTTTTCTTAACTAGGCCCGGTGCACCTTCGACGGTGTTCTCTGAACATCCCGGCTTGTCACTAGACTGATCTTCCACCTTTCGGCCCGAGCTCAAGTCAGGACTCACACCAGCTCCGTGCGAGAGATCGTCGCCGTGAATAATAGCAGTGTGAGAACCGTGGGGCTAACGATTGTTAGAATTGCTTGATGCGTAGTTTTCGCCTCCTCGTCGACCAAACCTCGCCTCGTGCTTATCTTGCCTCAGCCCAGTTTGTTGCCTACTCCTCCATGGACTCAGACGAGTGGTGCTACTGGATCGTATGACGAATGATCTTTCTAGTCTTGATTTTCAGCGAATATCTGGTCTCGATCAAATTCAAATGGGTAATGGTTCTTCTATTCCAATTTCCAATGTTGGATCCTCTTTTTTGGAACTCCCAATCGTAAGTTGCATCTTCGTAATGTTCTTCATGCACCAAAAATTTCACATAATCTATTTTACGTTTCTCGGTTTACTATGACAATAATGTCTTATTTGAATTTCATCCAACTTTTTGTCTTGTGAAGGATCAATGTCAGGAAGGTTCTTCTTGCGGCGGTAGGAGAGGTGGTCTCTATCAACTTGATATTTCGTTTCAATCTTCGAAAGCCTACATAGGGGAGCGTGCTACCTTACAAGATTGGAACCCTAGATTAGGACATCCAATGATGCGCACGAGTGCGTAAAGTTGTTTCTCGGTTTTCACTTAGGTTTCTAGTCGAGACTATTAAGTTTTGTTCATCTTGTCATGAACATAGGAGTCATAAATTACCTTTTCATTTTAGTAAAACTACTTATTTGAATCCATTAGATTTAATTGTCTCTGATGTTTGGGGACCTTCTCATATTTTGTCTAATGAATGATACAAATATTATGTCATATTTATTAATGCTTTTAGTCGTTTACTTGGATGTTTCCTATGTCTCGAAATCTGATGTCTTTTCTATATTATTTTGTTTCAAAAGCATGTTGAAAATCTTTTTAATCGAAAAATCAAAATTTTTCAATCTGATAATGCACTTGAGTATTATAAACTTACTCCGCATCTTCAACAACTTGGTATTTTTCATCGATTTTCATGTCCGCATACTCCAGAACAAAATGGTTTAGTGGGCACGCCGTCATCGTCATATTCGTGAAAGCTGGTCTTACAATTTTAAACATGACTTACGTACCATCCTCATATTGGTATGACTCTTTTACACTTGCTTGTTTTTTAATGAATGAGTGTTCCATCCACTTATATTAATAATTCTTCAC
>JAJJWW010002681.1:0-157295 GCA_023531295.1 Papaver armeniacum | reverse complement strand
AATAACATTCCAACTAAAATAACGGACTCAACGAATAATCCTCAGTTTCCACGCCGGAATTACTCTTTACCCAAATTAAAAAAGTCTAATCTAAAAATGGACCGACTTCGTTAATGATTTCGAGGCCTATCAAAATTTTATTCCCAACTAGACTGAGGATTTGTGAGAGTATAAACTAGATGAAATTTCCCCATTACCCTTGATAAAGTCTTAATAATATCTGAAACTAAAATCATGTTGATTCTCATCTCGGTAAGGCGGTTCTTCCTTCTTTTTTCTTTTTTTATTTTTTCCTTTTTCATTTTCAAACGAAAATATTATCAATCATTAACGACTCCGAAAATGACTAATCATTTTATTTTTCATTTATAATATTGAAGCTAATAAGATTCAAACATGCACCCCAGTTATTTGTCCCAATGAGAGTAATACATGAATTGTTTAAGTGATCCGGAAAAAAAATAATCAAAGATGAAAAATGGTCCCTGAAGACGATGAAACTCTAAGCGTAATACAAGCAGAAGAAATGATTGGAATCCAGTACTTTTGCATCCACCCAATCCTAAAAAAATTAGGTAACAACATGCAATCACCCAAAGATTGTAAAATTTAACATCTAAGTTTTCTGGGTTTCATCCCCGCACCTGGATCATTACGTATGTGTTTTTGCGGTTGGAGAATATCTAACTAGAATTATCGATGTTGATGCCCACGTAGATCGTTTCGGTATGGAAATAATCGTATTTCTATTGGTTATTTTGATATAATATCATGGATGTACACATAGACCAGATTATATATATAACCTTTGATATCTTAATTGTCAAGCCTATAATTGATATATGTGAATGCCACCATGTGGAGAAAATGTCGAATTTTCTGTGTAATTTTTAACCTAGAATCAGTTTCTTTAACCACTTCTACAAACTGATATTGTTGTGGGAATTGATAGGAATCTGTCCATGTGTATGTGTCGTTCGAACGATTTTTACTTGGAGTTCATAAACATACTTCAATTTGATTGTTGTTTATCGTTGTCCCATAATCTATATGAATTACAAGGGAAACCAAAAATAAGCCGAAAATATATCAATGAAAAGACATGATCTTGCTTCTCCTAAGAGTTCGGAACACAGTGAAAATATAGAAAAAATTGGTTACTTCCCAACATGGGGATCACAGGGATAAAGATAAAGGAATCCGAATCAATGAAGCACTTCAAATGGATCTGCCAGAACATTAAGAATCTGAATCTCTTACTGCAAGTGATAAAGAAAGTAATAAATGACAAAGTCGTAAGAAAAAAATAACGACGAAGAAGCACATGAAAGAAAAAAAAATGACGAAGAAGAAGGTGATAAGGAAGAAGGAGGAGGAACATAAGTTCAACAACAAGTTCAACAACAAGTTCAACAACAAGTTCATTTTCAACAAGAATAGAAACAAGAAGATAGTAAAGGAAAAGCTCCAAAGGTACCATCGAAGAAGAAAAGGGAAAACATGGCATATATGAATATGAAATTGTTACCTCGCGGCCCTGATGATCATGTTTATGGGTTACCTGGTGATAAGGGAGAACTTTTCTGAGGGTACAAAAAGAGATTTGGGATGTTGTCCTTTGTGCAACCATAATCTTTATCTCAACCTTGTGCTATGTCTCCAAATTTTATTTAAGATATTACATATTATTTGTTTAATGTTTTTATGATTGTCTGTTGACCAATATTTTTTATTTTTATTTTTATTTAAGAAAGAAAACTTCTTTAAGATTTCACCTGGGTAGACTATTCAATGCTAAAATTATCATGTAAGAAGGGATCTCAAGTGATAATTAAAGTTCATTGACATATTATATTTTTGATGATGGCCAAAATACTCTCAATCAATTTGGATCAATGATTTTATTTTAGCTAATTAAGTGTTAGTTATTAGGTCAGATAATTAATGAATTTGTTGTAAATAAATATTTTGTGGATTCTTCACGCCACACTTACTCCTCTATCTCATGTATCCTTCTTTGTCCTTTTTACATTTCTCCACTACTTTGTAACTCCCAAAACAAGTGCGATAACTTAGGCTTAAACCTTTAGTAATGGGCATGCACTCCATAACTCCTCTAGTATTAATGCCATCTTTACTACATTATCTTACGTTTTCCTATAAATTGAGTCTCACTTCCTTTGTAATGGACACATCAAATGAGAATCTCTTCTTCTTTTTTCTCTATTTTCCATGTCTCTCTTTTGGTTTATAACACGTTATCAGCACGCTCTAAATCGAGCCTCGAAATTTCTAAGAAGAAAGTCAGCAAAGGAGAATTGGTGTTATAAGAAAATTTTCTTTCTAACAGTTTATAATTGTTTTATAAATCTCTAAATATGCTTAACCAGTATCATTTACAGGGAGGTAGTCAATTGAGATTTCAAATGACTTCCAGAGAGTTTCCAAATCTACTGTTAGTCCATCAAGAAATTTGGAGAGTCTCTTAATGTCTCTTGTTATTGGTTAGAGACTTTTTTTAAGTCATTTAAATTCTCTAGAACTCCATGTTATTGGATTAAGATTTCACGTAAGAGTCACTCCAACGCCTCTTGTTATTCGAAAGAGAATTAAAATTCATTGATTTGTAATTTTCAGAGATTTGGGGAGACTTTTTTTTTTATGAAAATACGCATGGTTGAAATCTCTCCTCAAGAGGTGATATTTTGGGAGACTTGGAAATTTAGGGGAATATTTGGTTTTGAGAGTATAACCAATTTTTTTATTTTTTTAGTTGAGGTGATGACTAATGGACCCGGCCATTTGCGCGTGTACTATCGACCTCATATGAGTATATTGGACATCTCCTCTTTTTTTTTTTTTCTTTTCCCTCGTGTATATCGACCGAGCTTTCTCTTTGCCACTTCAAAGGACATCTCCTCTAAATGAAACAACGAAAATATACTAACCGATGATGAGATAGCATAGCAAATATAAATAGGTATTCATGGTACCGATATTAATATTATAACGTGCATAATTGAAAAATTGGTAGATGTTTTAAATTTTTAGTTAGAATTTTTTTTTACATTTTTTAATTTATGGATAAAGAGTATTACATTAACGAGTTGGAAGCCTAACAAGCTAAGCTCCAACAACATACTACTACATTAATTGAACTAGCCTACTAAATGAGCCTCATGGGTAACCTAGCCAAGGGAGCCGAAGCGGATGGACAAACTGAGATTGTGTCACAAGGGGGGAAAACTAACACTTTACCTTACATGTTAATTTCTACAATATTACGTCATTGGGGATCGAACCTGGACCTCCTGGAGCGCATGAAACTTTGGGAAACGGGGATGACCAGCTAAGCTAGGTGCCCGTTTTTGTCTTTATAAATTATACATTTTTTGTCTTTATAAATCACGAAGACTCTTTACAAATCTCGTTTTTGTTCCTACAAGTCATAAAGACTCTCTAAAATACTCTATGAGAATCACTAGAATCTTTAAATTTTCATAAAATCTCCAGAGTCACTCAAATAAAAATATATGAAAGTCAATAGAAATCTCATTTGACTACCCCCTTGTTAAAAATCTTATGCTAACTTTTGGTTTGATTTTTGTATGTACTCTATTTGTGGACTAATACAACTTTGATGCGTAAGCAAACAAAGACGATCGATGGTATAGTTGATTTCATTGCTAACCCATTTTTTAATACCAATTTTGTTAACGTATTTGTGTAATATCTTTTAATTATTTTCTTAGATGATAACTACATAATTGATTATTGAATCAATTTAATTAGCCTTATTTGGCATATTATGTTTTGTCTTATTGACGATAACAGAACCCATGTCTATGAGTTCATAAATATGTTCTCACTAAAATGAATTTTTCGCGATGATTTCATATCTTAGTCGCACTAAGTTCAAATTTTTGGGTGCAAATGAATAATTCTAAAAAGACATGGTACATATCTATGGATGTTGGTGATCAATAATAAAAATTTGGTTTCCTTTATTATCTATTTTTTTTTATTTATGAAGAGAAATATTAAATAAAAATCCATCAAAAGATGGGTTACAGTTTTTATTCCTTTAAACTGTAATCACCAAAAAAAATTAGTGTTACCGTAATTTACTTACCTCTCCGATAGATAATCACGTGCATGGTTGAAAAACCTACGACCAATTATTTTTTTTTTCGTTATCTTCGTTCATTGGAGGAAGATGATGTGACTTCTATATTTGGTTTCTATTCACCTACAAGAAACCATCCGTCTAACCACAAAGTGGATTTCCCCTTTGCGATAACTAAAACAATAATATTTTGTTATTTTGTCGATACAAGAGCTTTATAAATCATATAAACCAATTGATTTTAATTTTCTCCATCGTTTTTATAAGATGAGAAAATAAATTGGCGTATTTTCTAATTTTTTGCCAATAAGTCGACCATATTATGGATTTTTTGTTCCCGAAGAATATAACGATATGATTTCTTTATTTTTCTTCAAAAATAAATATTATAATCCAAACAAAATTGGTTTTCTCTATTGATCCCAGAATGAGATATCGTTATTATGATTGATAAACAATTTCAAATACCAATAAAACGAGGAATTATTGTATTCTTGAGGAATATTTAGCAATTTTTGATTTTTCCTCTTGGTATAATCTCCAATATTGAAACCATTCCACTTATAGTTGGAACACTATGGGACATAAAAGATCAAAGGGTGTGCACCCTACTAGTTAGCTTATTTTATTAGTCTTTTTAGAGACTATATTGATCTTGGTGTAATTTTCCTTTTGATAAAGAATACGTCATAATTTCCTTCTACATCATTATTTTGGAACCCACAATTGGGGGATATGAAACTAATCTGGATATGAATTACTTCCAACCAATAGTGTATGCAAGGGGTGTTTTTGGGGCAAAAATACTAAAGTATCCTTCCCCCAAAATAAAAAACAAAAAACTTAAAAACAAAAAAAAAAATCATATCCCCCATTTCCATCTCCACTTCTTATTAATCTCTTTTAGGGTTAAAGCTTTGAAACCCAAATGTTCCCCATTCCATTTCAAATTCTAAATTTTCCCCACTCCCTTTCAAATTCTCTTCTCCTTCTCTGCCGGCTCCTCACTTTGAAAACGATTTATCTTTTTTTAACATTCGGAAGTGATGAAGACCACGCCGGAAGTGATGAAGACCATGTCGTAAATGATGAAGACCATGCCGGAAGCGATGAAGACCATGCCGGAAGCGATGAAGACCACGCCGTAAGTGATGAAGACCACGCCGGAAGTGATGAAGACCACGCCGGAAGTGATGAGGACCATGCCGGAAATAAAAAAATTTACATCGCCGGAAGTGATGAAGACCATGCCAGAAGTGATGAATTCAATCACGGAACTAAATGCGCTCGCATGCTCGATATAAATCTATCAATGTCGGTAGTCAAGGGAAAAAAAAAATAATTTTCTGGATACTTTTCATTATGTGCCGACATATACATTTTAGCAACATACTATTCCGGCATAGGTACCGGCATGCTCGAGAATTCTTGTATCGTCTTGCCCCGGTGGGACTGATTAAAAAAAAAAAAGGTTTTGAAGATCAAAACCTGAAAATTTTGTTCACCCAAATAAAAAAAAAAAATCAAATTTTCAACCTCTTAGCAGCAATTCTCTCTTCACAATCATCCTCCACTTTCACCAAAAAAAATTCCCTCTCAATTTTTTTTTCCATCTTTCTACTCTCATCTCACTCACCCAAATACAAATACATACTAATCATTTAACAAATACTTAAGATTTTTACTAATTATTATTAAACACTAAACCTGATTAGTGAGGGGTAGATTAGGATTTAAAAAAATACTTAGATAAGGGGTGATCCTGATTTGATATTTGGATCCAATTTTTGTCTTTTTCCTCTATTCCCCAATTAGTTTTGATATCCCCCAATTGCGCGTTCTTATTTTGTTGGACCTTAAGTCACGAGATTACTGGAGATTTATTTGCATATTTTATATCATTTTATCTATAAACAATAAAATCCATGGTTGATTTTGAATTTGTATGTGTAGTGGACTACAATTTTAGGACATTTTTTTTTTATGTTTCTTAAAGTCAAAATCAAATGTCCAACCCGGTGTTGTTAAAACCCATAATCATTAGAAGTATATATCCTCGAATTAATCAGATAATATTTTACGAAATGTTTTTCGTGTATGAAATGAAAATATTTCCGCCCTATTCTGGGGAAGACTATAATACACCAATAAGATGGCATTAATTAACTTTAAAAAAGTTACATCAATTTTTCTCCCATTATCAGCTTTCCATAAGCTTATGCCGTTTGAAAAAGAAAAATCCGATCACACTAAGAAAGCATGCAATGCTTTACTATATATTATAGATAGTGCTCTTACAAAGGCTATCATATTACAATTCACATTCTCAAAATTAATATCTACTCGTTTGAAGATGAGGAGATTATAACTCCTTTGAGCACTGGTACTAGTAAATTTTGAATTTTTCAGAACATGCATACACTAGAGAAATGTGTGGGATTGTTGTAAATTAATGATTGTCAATTATTCATTTATAGTAGCAACTGAATAACAGATAATGGTGGTAGTGAACCCCTCTACAGATAAACATCGACAAATATGATTGGTAGGCAAAAAATCCGAATTAAGTTGGATTAAAATCTCTTGAATAACCCAGTATTTGGAACCAATACTTAATACCTTAAATGTGCAAGCCTCGAATTCTGAAAATTACAGGTTGGTGTAGTCTTGATGCGTTAAGTGAAAATATGATCGTTGTAAAAACGATTTGAGAGTTTGATTTTTTATTTCTCAAACCCTAGGATTGTCTGAATAATACTTTGTTCACCTTATATGATGCATTTGGCGTGGTAGTCTTTGAGGACTCATATTGCATTCACACAAAAAATGTGAGGGAACATATTTGAATTCAGACAGCCACCTGACTTGGGCACAATCCTTTATGTGTTTTTAGAAATTCGGTACAAAACCAAATATATTTTTTTATACGCGAAAGCCGGACCAGAGCCCCTACCCAACCCGGCCCGTTAGGATTAGCCCCCTTCTGACCCAACACCGCCTCGACCCACTATACAACTAATCTACCACAAACCTTTACGGTGGCGGGGATTGAACCCCGACTTCCTCCTTACTGGAGTTGATGGGATACCACTGAGCTATGCTCTTGGACCCTTAAATATCTGGTTTAATAATTAGTTGATGATATCAACTTTATAGGTCTCTTAAGGAGTCATTAAAAACACAAAAATCCACGTTTAACAGCATAAATATTATTATTTTTCTCTCTTAAATTTTCAGTTTAATATTATGCTTGTATAAAACTCTTCTATGATATAGATTAGAGTTATGATTTTAATGCTTGTTTTCTATAATACTCATATAATTGAGTTAGTATCCATAAATCGTCAAAACTTCTACATCTTTTTCCTTCATTTTAGGTTTTGTCCCATGTGATTTTTCCTAGCAAGGTTTTAATGAGGCAATGTCTAGCAGTGTGGTGTCATCCAAGGGGGAGTGTTGTAAATAAATATGTTGTGGATTTACACCACACTTACTCCTCCATCTCATGTCTCCTTCTTTGTCCTTTTACATTCTCCACTACTTTGTAACTCCCACAACAAGTGTGATAACTTAGGATTAATACCTTTAGTAATGGGCATGCACTCCATAACTCCTCTAGTGTTAATGCCATCTTTACCACATTCTCTTATGTTTTCTTATAAATTGAGGCTCACTTTCTTTGTAATGAACACATCGAATGACAATCTCTTCTTCTTTCTCTATTTCCATGTCTCTCTTTTAGTTTATAACATGTTATCAGCATGATCAACATCGAGCTTCGAAATTTCTAAGAAGAGAATCAGCAAAGGAGAATTGGTGTTATAAGAAAATTTTCTTTCTAACAATTTATAATTGGTTTATAAATCTCTAAATATGCTTGCACGGTATCATTTGAAATCTTATGCTAACTTTTGGTTTGATTTTTTGTATGTACTCTATTTGCTAGACTAATGTAACTTTGATGCATAAGCAAACAAACATGATCGATGGTATTGTTGATTGGTAGGTCTGTAAAAGAGCTTTCCTACGTTAAACTGCAAGTGCACAGCGCCTGTTGGAGGCGTGGCAAGTACAGGTCGATCCCACAGAGACTTGGGTTGTTGTATGGTTAATCTAGGGCTTACTAAACTGAATTCAAAGAAGTGTAACACAGTTGTAGGTTGTCGATGCGACTATGAGCTGTTGTGACTCTAAACTAAGGCAGCAAAATAGATTATAACAAGTTGGAGAGCACCAGGGTGATCGATTCCACCACCTGATCTTATGCTAAGGAAATGTAACCTAAGCTATGTTTTTGTGCCTTCCATTGAAGGTCTAAAATGGATGTTTGATAACTGAATTTGCTAACTAACCCCTAAGTATGAAATTGTCTTCTTACAAGACAGACTCATCACATGCTCATAAGCTTCCTCAATCACTTACTAATCCTAGCATAATAATAATTCAGCAAAAACACAACCAAGGATAAACATGCTTGACATAAGAATCAGGGGTTTCATTAACACCCTGGAAAATTAAATTAGAACATTAAAAGAAGAAATTCAAACACAAATAAACTCTAAATTGGTGCACTGGCTAGCCCAGGCATGCCTTCTAACATCCTCTCCTCACCATATTTATATATCTTACATCTTCTCTAACACTCAAAACTTGCAATTAATGAAAATCCATACCTCTTTCTTCCCTTACTCGTCTCTGAATCGACCATCCTGGGTTGTTAGAGAAAACCCTAGTTTCAACCATCTCAACCCTAGCTTATATGGTAAGGGAGAAGCTAGATATGGAGATGGGTGAAACGAGGGTGGCGGAGAAGGTGGCTGCAGGGACTGAGGGTGATGGTGTTGACAGGAGATAGAGTAGTGGAGATGGTTCTGCAACAGGTATGGGAGGAGAAGAAGAAGGTAAGGGGTTTCTGAGTTATGTAGGGGAAGAAGAAAGAGAAGATGAAGGAGAAAATATGTGTTTGGTCGATGGGATAAGGCTTATGCGAGATTTCTTTGTGGGCGGATGCGGTAAGTTTGATGGGAATGATCTCGGCGAGCGTTGGATGCAAATGCGGGCGAGATCTCACGGCTCAGAACAAAAACGGGATGTGGATCCGGGTTATGGGCCGGGTCTTGGATAGCTCAAGCCCATGTCTTGTAAATGGGTTGCTCCTTGTTGGGTTGCAACTGTTGCGCGCGCGGGCTTTGGCTTTCTGCTCCTTAGATGCTTGCCTCTAATTTTTACGCTCTTTTGGCTCCTTAATTTCGCGAGCTTTATTTTCTACCTAAAAACACAAAATTAATTAGTACAAATATTTATTCTTGAAAACAAAGAAAACACGAACTGGGATAATATCGATTTCCGAGCACAAAAGATGAGTTAAATGCCAATAAATAGATGTAAAATATGCAATATTTGGCACTCATCAAATACCCCCAAAACTGAATTTTACTTGTCCTCAAGTGAAACATAAATTAAGAAATCCTAACTATACCCCTATTGCGGGTCTCGGAATGCATTTAGCGTATGCACTAAGCCTTTAAACCCCTAGGTGTCCTAATTATGGAATGAGTTGTAGTCTCGTGAGGGTTTACGAGAGGTGTACCCACAAACCTTCTCCAACTTCGGAGTGTAAAAGAGTCTCAAGCATCCAAGGAGCTATGAGGACATAAAGTTTCTGCATGCTAGTAACACGAAGTTAGAACTACCAAAGAACGCATTCTCATCCTTAAGTGTTGAGCGAGAAGTAACCATACCATATGAAAGAATTCGGATTCGATTGTGATCATAAGCCTCGACTTACGCCTCACCATTAGGGTTTTTATGATAATTGCACTCAAAAAGACCGCTTTTTTAGTCTCTCATGTGTGCAGGCAGGAATAAAGAGAGAAATCATGCACACGTTGTAGGTAAGAAGGATAACCTTCCGAAATGATTTCTGGAGCCTCCACAGAAGTGTGGACAAAAAGAATCTTTTTCTGATGATCTCTAAGAAAGGAAATCAACCATTAGCAAGGGTGGGAGTACTCACTTACCTTCTCACCCGATCGGCAATTAATATCACTCTCTCAGCATTCATAGAAACGTCTTCAATCTTCGGTCTTCAACTGTTGATGACGAACTTCTGAACTTCACAAACTTTTTTTTTTTTTTTTTTTTTTTTTTTTTTTAATTGAAATAAAACAATAAAACTCAATTTTTCACAAACTTCATTAATTCTCATCTTCTTTTCTTTTTCTTTCCTTTGTTGCGCGTAAACCTTGGACTATATCAACTTTTCCTTCAAATATTACATGATGCTCGCTTGTCGGCTGACGATAAGTTTATATGAATCTGTTGATTGAGAGGGAGAGAGTGATGCTAACGCAAATCGATATTTAGAAGGAGTTTTCATCTTTAAACGTCACCCTCATGATTGATTAGCACTCAAGAGATCAAAAATAGTCTTTGAAAGTGGTGCGAAGTTGGGTAGCTCACCATTCCTACCCTAATTGACGTGCGGTGACACACACTCTAACGGCTTTTCTAGAAAGTTGCAAAAATTGAAGGTTGGTGCCTCACTTGATGTAAAATGGGTAGTCTCCACTATGGGTGATCACAATTCTACTACCGAATATCTAAACAACACCTAATTCTCCTCCGGTATGGTTAAATCCAACTTTAACGCTCTAATCAACTAAGAAACCCGATTGTGTTCTCCGGTGCTTCCAAGTTCTCATTATTTGGTCGACTCTCTATGTAAACATAGCTAGAAGCATGCTAGTGACTCTAAAATCTCTAAAAGTTGGAGGTTTTTATGCAAGTATTTACAAAGAGTTTTGAATTTTTTTTTTTTTTTTTTTTTTTTTGAAATAAAAGACTAAAAACTCTATATGCAAATGTACCCCCAAACCTAAATCAAACATTGTCCTCAATGTTTCAACAGATAATAAACAGTCACATACCATGAGAACTATGCTGATAAGAGAAAAGGGAAGAGATTACCGGATGTCGGCGGGAGCAAGGTTAGAGCTTCATTTGTCAAGGCTAGAATCCAACATTCTCAGTGGAGATCATATCGGATTAGCATAATATATGCGCAAGAAGACTCAACCGATTCAAGAAAGAAAACTTTAACAAGTCCTACATATACATTGAAAATTCACCATATACCAACAATCTAAAGAGTTGAGGATCAACCCAAAAGACGATATGTACAAACATCAACAGCCTTACACAGATATAACATGAGAGTGCAAGTAAGACTGCATATGAGAATGATTTTCCCCCAAACCTAAACTTGTCAACAGATGTGGTCTTGAGCACAAAATCTTGCAATTTTAAAGGTACATCATGCAAAAGGTCTAACTCAAATTGAGTTTGCTAAGAACAATGAGATATACACATTCCAAGCTGGCTCCGTAAAAGTGTTATACTTTGATGCAAAATAGTCCAAGAGGACTTGGGAAGCAAAAAGCTCAATTTTGTTGGTAGTTTTGTGGGAAAAATATGAAAACTATCAAGTAATGTAGAACAAAAAAATAACCCTAAATAATCATCTAAAGTGGAACGAAGGGAGTATTATTGTTTGGTCCTAGAAATAATGGTTTGGTCCTTTGGTGATGTCATGGATGATGTAATTGTCATCTTGTAGTGGCAGAAATACTCTTTTGGGTCCATATATATACAAAAAAGGATTAGAAAATATCCTATTTTCGGATTCACTTTCTCTCTCTTCTTTATTTTCAGATTTACTTTCTCTCTCTTATTTATTTCCAGATCTAGTTTTTTTTTCTCCTATTTTTTTTTCTCTGCTCATGATGAAGAAGATGAAGTTAATGATGAACGACGACATTTTTGGGTTCTTTTTTCTCTGTTAACGCTGCTGTTGATGATGAAGACGATAAAGAAGATGATGATGATGAAGTTTTTGCGATTCTTTTCCGTTTTTTTGTTGATTTACTGCTACTGTTGAAGATGATGAAGATGATAAATACGATGCAGATGATGAAGATGATGTTGCTGATGCCGACGACGATGATGATGATTTATTTTTTGAAGAAGATGTAGTTTTTGTGTTTCTTTTTTTTGTCTCTAATTTTTTGATGTTGTTGTTGAAGATGATGAAGACGATGAACATGATGAATATGATGTTGCTGCTGCTGTTTTGAAGACAATGATGTTTGCTGTCGCTGATGAAGATAAAGAAGATGATGCTGCTGCAGTTCATTCCAGAAATGAACTCTGGTTTATATATGTTTTTAGTAAGAGTTCATTTGACGAATGAACTCTGGTTTATATAGGTTTTTATCATGAGTTCATTCCAGAAATGAACTCTCGTTTATGTAGGTTTTTTATCAGGAGTTCATTTGACGAATGAACCCTGGTTTATATAGGTTTTTATCAGGAGTTCATTCCAGAAATGAACTCTGGTTTATAAAGGGTTTTTATCAGGAGTTCATTTAACGAATGAACTGTGAATTTTTGTTCTTAATAACAAAATTTTTGTAGAATTTAGTGAAATGTAATGAAATTTATAGAATATAATGAAGTGTACAATTTTCATGAAACATAATGGACTCAAATCTATAGAATGCCTGATAGTTCATTAGGCAGAATGAACTGCTACAAAAAATAAGTTGGAATTTACACGAAAGGGTGCTTTGGTCAAATCTATTAGTTACTCAAATCTATAAAATGTATTTAGTATTTTTAAATAATTATGAACCAAACGGAAAAGGTGATTTCTGAAAGGACCAAACTAACTTGGGACCACCTAAAAAAAGACCAAACGATACTTTTCCCCTATAATTATTAGCCGAACCTACTTAAGATGAACAATTTCGCTATTAGTTACTATCCTAGCCGAACCTATTGGTATAATACATAGATGAATGATTCGGCTCACTCGAAACATAATAAATACTTGTTGGCTGAACTTCTATTTTGAGAAAAAATTCAAGTTAAAGGTTCGACATATAAACTAAATAACCATTCAAAAGAAATCCATTTTAAATAACAAGTTCGGCTAATAAATCAATTTTCGAATTTGCCGAAACTGGAAAAAATACAAGTTTTACCTTATTGTATGGTTCAAATGATTTTAAAATCGAGTCATTCACTGAACCAAACTCTGTTATTTAAAGAAAATACTTGTTCGACTCTATCTTCATATTATCTAATCAGCCGAACTTGCAGTTGGCTAAATATATGAAACTAGGTTTTGCTGATATGTTTATCTAAGCACCTTCAGGGTGACAAACAAAGTGAAGTTCGGCTGATAATTTGTCTCAATTATAAGTCGGACTTCACTCTATGAACGCAAAAAAATAGGACCTTTTCTTTTTAATGATCAAACCTATTTTATTAATAAAAAACAACTAAATAAGAAACATGCTTATAAATAATATTGAATTTCAGTTTCAACACCTCAACTTTTCTTGTTCTTTAATTGAAGGATTAAGAGAAGAATTTGAACGCCTACCTAGTGCTTGTTTCTTGGTGCGAGTCATTTTATAGCTATGTTTAATCTACGATCAAATTTTGATTGTGGCACTGAAAAAAATATCGATTTTGATTTTAAAACTGTGGAAGAAGAGAAGATGTCTAAATTAAATGTTGATGTTTATTTTTTATTTATGTTGGAGGGTATTTAAATAATTTAATCTAATTAAAGGGAATCTAATAAATTCATCACGGCTATGACACCCCTTATAAGCATACTCTAGATGGTATTATCTTTTAGTATGACTCAAAACATTTGACTCAAAACATGATTATTTTGTTATTTCTACTATGGATATCCAATGATCAAGTCTGGCAGGCCCATCTGACAAACTAAATAGGCCCATGTCCGGGCATGGACGGGTTCACCTGGTTTTACACCTAGACTATACTCTGGTTTATATTGGTTTTTATAAGAGTTCATTTGACAAAATGAACTCTCGTTTATATAGGTTTTTATCAGGAGTTCATTTAACGAATGAACTATGACTTTTTGTTCTTAATAACTCTGGTTTATATAGGTTTTTATCAGGAGTTCACTCCAGAAATGAACTCTGGTTTATATAGGTTTTTATCAGGAGTTCATTCCAGAAATGAACTCTGGTTTATATTGGTTTTTATCAAGAGTTCATTCCAGAAATGAACTCTGGTTTATATAGGTTTTTATCAAGAGTTCACTCCAGAAATGAACTCTGGTTTATATATATAGGTTTTTATCAGGAGTTCATTACAGAAATGAACTGTGACTTTTTGTTCTTAATAACAAAAATTTTGTAGAATTTAGTGAAGTGTAATGAAATTTATAGAATATAATGAAGTGTACAATTTTCATGAAACATAATGGACTCAAATCTATAAAATGCCTGATAGTTCATTAGGCAGAATGAACTGCTACAAAAAATAAGTTGGAATTAACACGGAAGGGTGCTGTGGTCTATTTAATATTTTTAAATAATTATGAACCAAATGGAAAAGGTGATTTCTGAAAGGACCAAACTAACTTGGGACCACCTAAAAAAGGACCAAACGATACTTTTCCCCTATAATTATTAGTCGAACCTACTTAAGATGAACAATTTCGCTATTAGTTACTATCCTAGCCGAACCTATTGGTATAATACATTGATGAATGATTCGGCTCACTCGAAACATAATAAATACTTGTTGGCTGAACTTCTATTTTGAGAAAAAACTCAAGTTAAAGGTTCGACATATAAACTAAATAACCATTCAAAAGAACTCCATTTTATATAACAAGTTCGGCTAATAAATCAATTTTCGAATTTGCCGAACCTGGAAAAAAATACAAGTTATACCTTATTGTATGGTTCAGATGATTTTAAAATCGAGTTATTCACTGAACCAAACTCTGTTATTTAAAGAAAATACTTGTTCGACTCTATCTTCATATTATCTAATCAGCCGAACTTGCAGTTGGCTAAATATATGAAACTAGGTTTGGCTGATATGTTTATCTAAGCACCTTCAGGGTGACAAACAAAGTGAAGTTCGGTTGTGTTGATGGTGGTTTTTAAACAAAGGGTAAAATCGTAAAACCCCAAATAACCTAATGTCACCAGTGACACATTTATTAGGACATTTAATGCATGTAGTCAGTAATTAATAGGGGGTATTTTTTTCAAATTAGGGTTACAACGAACAAAACCCTAATTCCCCTTTGTGCCAATGGAAAATCATGCCAGCCACACCTAGCCCAAGCTAGCCGCACCTCTATGCCAATGGAAAATCATGCCAGCCATACCAAACGCGCCGAAGCATGCCAACCATGCTAGCCGCACCTCTATGCCAATGGCAAATCATGCCAGCCATACCAAACGCGCCGAAGCATGCCAATCATGCTAGCCGCACCTCCGTGCCAATGTCAAATCATGCCAGCCACACCTAGCCCAAGATAGCCGCACCTCTATGCCAATGGCAAATCATGCCCGGCCATACCAAACGCGTCGAAGCATGCCAACCATGCTAGCCGCACCTCCGTGCCAATGGCAAATCATGCCGACCACACCTAGCCCAAGCTAGCCGCACCTCTATGCCAATGGCAAATCATGCCGCCCCATACTCAAAAGCGCCGAAGCATGCCAACCATGCTAGCCGCACCTCCGTGCCAATGGCAAATCATGCCAGCCACACCTAGCCCAAGCTAGCCGCACCTCTATGCCAATGGCAAATCATGCCAACCATACCAAACGCGCCAAAAGCATGCCAACCATGCTAGCCGCACCTCCGTGCCAATGGCAAATCATGCCAGCCACACCTAGCCCAAGCTAGCCGCACCTCTATGCCAATGGCAAATCATGCCATCCATACCAAACGCGCCAAAGCATGCCAACCATGCTAGCCGCACCTCCGTGCCAATGGCAAATCATGCCAGCCACACTTAGCCCGAGCTAGCCGCGCCATGCCAAACACACTCTGCCTTGGCCCTAGATATCTTTGGCCACGCCACGCCAAGCCAAACACCCTTACCTTGGCCCTAGCCGCGCCATGCCAAAGTAGCGCCCGCACCTAGGCTTGCAAACCATGCAACCTAGGCCAAATTGGCCACGCATGCCATTGGCACATGCCAACACGCTCGCTGGTAGCTTTTTCTACTGTATGCGCGACCCAAATTGGCCCACGCATGCCATTGGCACATGCCAACACACTCGCTGGTAGCTTTTTCTGCCGGTAGCGCGACCCAAATTGGCCACGCATGCCATTGGCACATGCCAACATGCTCATTGGTAGCTTTTTCTACCAGGCGCGACCCAAATTGTCCACGCATGCCACTGGCACATGCCAACACGCTCGCTGGTAGCTTTTTCTACCACGGCGCAACCCAAATTGGCCACGCATGCCATTGGCACATGCCAACACGCTCGCTGGTAGCTTTTTCTACCAGGGCGCGACCCAAGTTGGCCACGCATGCCATTGGCACATGCCAACACGCTCGCTGGTAGCTTTTTCTACCAAGGCGCGACCCAAATTGGCCACGCATGCCATTGGCACATGCCAACACGCTCGCTGGTAGCTTTTTCTAGCAGGGCGTGGCCCAAATTGGACACGCATGCCAACACGCTCGCTGGTAGCTTTTTCTACCAGGGCGCAACCCAAGTTGGCCACGCATTCCATTGGCACATGCCAACACGCACCGCTGGTAGCTTTTCCTACTGGGCGCAACCCAGTTGGCCACGCATGCCATTGGCACATGCCAACACGCATCGCATCGGTAGCTTTTCTTACCAGAGCCCACAGCCCCCTAATGGCCAAACACGCCATTGGCACTTGCCACACACGTCACTAGCAGGCATTGCCACTTACACTCAACGTACAACCTACCACCAAGGCATTCCGCACATGACATTGGCACATGCCACACACGCCACTAGCAGCTCTGGCATTGCCACTTGCACTCAAGATGCAACCCGCAACAAAGGCATTCCGCACATGCCACACGTGCCACTAGCAGCGCCACTTGCACTCAAGGTGCAACCAACACTCGAGATATCAACACAAACTTGGGGATGCTTTCCATGGTTTTGGTTTGGCGGTCACAGCTTGCAGCGTACACTACGCTCACATTAAGAAAGCGTGAAAAGGAATAAAGCGGTCAAATAAATGAGGAAATAATGGTGAAAACGTTTTCACCCATAAACACCATGCGGTTACCACCTCCTCCCAATATTTCACCCTTTACTCTCTTCCTTCATGAGGCCAGGAGTCGTTTCAATCTCGACTTGTATAAATAGGTCTTACCTATTTCCACCGGACAACAAGTCTCGGTCAGAGAAAATACAATACTCTCGTAAAAGGCAACTTTGCAAGCTATCCAAAAAGCTTTCATCTCTTGCAAGCTTCCTAAGCTTTCACTTTCGATACAAGTCGAGACACTACTCTCCTAGAATTATTCCGGCCTCACACCTTTCTTTGCTTCCTCCCCCAAATCAACCCTTCTCCTCCACTTTGTGACCAAAGCAAGTCCGGAACGGCCATTTCTTGGTTTAGGCCGGACTTGTACAGATTGATCTCTCGAATCTATAAAGTGCTCACGTGCAGCACATTTGTTTAGGGTTTAAACCAGTTTCTCACTCACCTACCGAATTTACCGAAATCGGCGGAAACGATTTTCACTTATAAACAGGCTGATAATTTGTCTCAATAGTCGGACTTCACTCTATAAACGCAAAAAAATAGGACCTTTTCTTTTTAATGATCAAACCTATTTTATTAACAAAAAATAACAAAATAAGAAACATGCTTATAAATAATATCGAATTTCAGTTTCAACACCTCAACTTTTCTTGTTCTTTAATGAAGGCTTAAGAGAGGAATTTGAACGCCTACCTAGTGCTTGTTTCTTGGTGCGAGTCAGTTTGAACGCCTACCTAGTGCTTGTTTCTTGGTGCGAGTCATTTTATAGCTATGTTTAATCTACGATCAAATTTTGATTGTGGCACTGAAAAAAAAATATCGATTTTGATTTTAAAAACAGTGGAAGAAGAAAAGATGTCTAAATTTAAAGTTGATATTTATTTTTTATTTATGTTGGAGGGTATTTAAATAATTTAATCTAATTAAAGGGAACCTAATAAATTCATCACGGCTATAACACCCCGCATACTCTAGATGGTATTATCTTTTAGTACGGCTCAAAACATTTGACTCAAAACATGATTATTTTGTTATTTTTATTTTACTATGGATATCAAATGATCAAGTCTGGAAGGCTCATCTGACAAACTAAATAGGCCCATGTCCGGGCATGGACGGGTTCGCCTGGTTTTACACCTAGACTAGACTCCTTTTCGTGTACAACAACTTCGATAAGCTAGATTCCTTTTCGTGTACAACTTCGATAAAGTTTCATGAGAATCCTTTGCCCTCGACGTATATATAAAGATATCTACCAAGTGGCTTTAGAGTCCCATGCTCAAACCACAAGTTTTCTGAGAGATTTCATTAGATGGCGATTCATCATACAGGGGAGGAAGATGTTATGGCAAAGTCAGAAATATTGAAATTCCCGCAATTCGAAATCATCAAGGCAACTGATGCAAATCATAATGATCATTATTATTTTTCGTCGAACCATAATCAGCTCAACCAGAAAGCTACTGCCCATATAATGAGAGAGTGGAACATACTCAAAGACGGCCTTCCTAGTTTCATCTACGTAAGAGCTTACGAGGAGAGAATCGATCTACTGACAGCTGTAATTATTGGACGAGCAGGTAGTCCTTTTCACCAAGGTTTATTTATTTACGATATTCAATTCACTTCCGATTACCCAAACTCACACCCAAAAGTTGTTCGTCGCTACTCTAACGATTTACGTTTGAACCCTACTTTGAATCCTAGTAATGGAGTTTGTTATACACCAGTAAAATCTAAAAAGCATTGTCTACCAGACATGAAGTATGGTATATTAAGAATATTATTGTCGATCCAAGTAAGCGTTATTACTTCAACACCTGAACCTACCTACGCATGCCAATCTAGCCGTATTTTGCCCACCTATTGGGGCTACTGGATGGAGAAAGAATATTTGACCTTTAACCAAGATATGTTTATGCTAAATTGTCAAACAATGCTGGCCGTTCTTAATAAGCCACCAAAAGGTTTGGAACAATTTGTTGTTCAGCATTTCCGTGACCATGCAGAGAGCATACTAATTGCTTGCAAATCTTATATTGATCCTAGCCCTCTGAAGGTCGATAAATATGCTAGCAATAAGGATGAATATGGCATACAAGCTGATGACTCAGCATTCTCCACCCCTACTACTCCAATCAAAGAAGAATGGGAAGAATACCGGATATCCTTGAGGAACACATATGTTGAACTGGTAAAAGCTTTTATAAAGAATGGGGCGGATATTTCCTTGGAGAACTACGTTAATGTTGAAGATCATAATAATGTAGCTGACACTAATGCTGACATGAAGCATAGCAACCTGAGATTTTGGGTAAAATTGCTTGAATGTTGGAGATTCTTAATAACATAGGTGACACAGATGATAGTGTATTAATGTGGTTGAGACGAAGAATAAGCATGCAACTAGCTGATTTGGATTATTATGCCTCCTCATGGTTGATCAGTTCATCCTTGGGACTTTTTCTTTAAGCATGGTAACTCATGAGATGATATTATCATTTTCTATTTCTTCTATTTTTAGCATCTTGGCGTTTGTTAAGCCTAACTGTCTCTCTGTTTAGTCTTTATGGAAGAAATTGAACTGAGATTGATACTTCTTGTGGGAATTTTATGATTCTTGACTGTTTTTTCTTTCTTATGTGATGATCTTTGTTGGTCTTTAGAGATTCATTATTTAGAGTATATGTAGTGTATCATGCATGCATCTATTACGAAAGTAACAAAACTATCCTATGTTGAGGTGAAACAACAAACTGCCCTGAAAGCATTATTTTAGTAAATTATAAAAAGAATATGAATGTAGTATACACGATATAGCTCGTACAAATAGTTACAACAATACGATAGAAAGAGTGAGAGGGAGACTACTTAGCCATTAGCAGGCGTCGTCCTCACTTGATGCTTTTTTTCTTTTACGCTGTAGAAGACTGAAAATTGGTGTATCGGGTACAGGTATATACTTGACAAACCAACCAATAGGCCACGATACAGCTGCGATTCCAATACATGTAAACCACTGTACAACATTCAAGTTCGTAGTGTCTGCGAACTTTTTGAGAAATTCCACCATCACCACTTGAAGAATTAGAGTGAACGCAATAATCCCAAGAAATAACCTGTTCTTGAGTATACCTTCGAACACATTCCTCTTCTCTAATTTCCTTGCATTGAATTCGTTAAATATTTGACAAAGAACAAAAGAGTTGAAGATAAGAGTGTCCTTTACCTTTTCATTTACTTTAAATATAGACTTGCCTTTAAACTGTAAGATCAAGAGAACTGATATTTGGTATAGAGCTTGAGCCATAAGGTTTCTCCACATGACATTGCTTATCAATGGCGCAGTTCGTCCAATTGGTTTTGCTTTCATGAGCTCCCTGGTTGGTCTCTCAGTAGCTAGAGCAAGAGCACCCAAAGTATCCATGATTAGGTTCACCCATAACAATTGAACTGCTGTTAGTGGAACTTTACCAGCAGAAAGTGCTGCAATGAAGTTGATAACTAGCGCTGCTACGTTCACCGTAAGTTGAAACTGGATGAATTTCTGAATGTTGTTATAAACGCATCTTCCCAGCTCACCATTGTAGCCACAGAAGCGAAGTTGTCATCCAGGATGACTATATCCGAACTCTCTTTTGCCACTTCTGTGCCTTGGATCCCCATAGAAAGACCAATATCAGCCTCCTTTAAGGCCGGTGCGTCATTTGTGCCATCTCCAGTCACTGCAACCACGTGTCCTTTCTTTTTCAGGCATTGTACCATCAAGAGCTTGTCGAAAGGTGATGATCTTGCCATCACACGTATATTTTCCACCTTGTCCATTCTCTCGTCCTCTGTATAGTTCCTGAACTCCACACCTTCAACGACAACTCCACTATTTAATGCCTGATCGGCTTTGAGTATTCCGCATTCTATGGCAATGGCTCTTGCTGTGAAAACATTGTCTCCAGTGATCATTTTGATGTGCACCCCAGCATCTTGGCATGCTCTTACAGCTCCCTCCACTCCTGGTCGGCACGGGTCCTTAATACCAACTAATCCTAACAAGGTAAGATTATCATCTTTTAATGACTGAAGAGTCTTTCCATCTTCCTTGTACTTTAACTCTTCGTATGGGATTTCTTTATGAGCGAAAGCAATGCATCGGAGACTATCTGCAGCCATATCTTGAATTATTTGCTCAAACCTTTTCATTTTGTCTTGGTCCATGGTCGTCATGTCCCCACTGGAGTCATAGTATTTTGAACATGTAGCTAAAATCATCTCTGCAGCTCCTTTCCAATGTACGTGTGTTGTCGTATTCTCATGTGCCTTCTTTATTAAAACGCCACTTCTTTTCTTCTCTGAGTTAAAAGCTTCCACATGTAAAATGGAGAAATCATGTTTTAACTCTTCCGTGCTCATTCCCAATTCAGAGACTGCCCAAGATAAAATTGCTTTCTCAGTCGGGCTTCCTGAAAATTCAGGCATTGTTCCTGCAGCAGATTGATAAACGGAACCTGTTGTGTTTAGACCAACTCCTTGGCAGAGAAGTCTTTGAATACCTGGCGCAATTTTAGATGCGGTGTAATCTACTATAACTTCTTCGCCGAGCCAGAATCGAGTCACCTGCATTTGGTTCAACGTAAGGGTCCCGGTTTTGTCAGTGCAGATGGTGGTTGCCGAACCCATGGTCTCACATGCTGAGAGTTTTCTTACCATAGCTTGATCAGCCATCATTCTTTTCATAGAGTAAGCTAGTGTGAGAGTGACTGCCAAAGGCAGGCCTTCTGGTATTGCCACAACCACAATGGTGATTGCAGCAGCAAAAATTCGAATCATTGAGTTTATTATATCATCTGACTTTGTTTTGCCACCGTTATACTCTTTATTGCCCAAATCATCTTTTGTGTTACCGGTGAAGTACCGCACCAACAGGACGAGGAGAACGAGGAATGCCACCGTCAGACCAATCTTTCCTATATAAGTTGTCAGTCTGTCAAGCCGCTCTTGTAGTGGAGTCCTTTCATCTGAATCACTGGTTATGGTACTCATCATTGCACCCCAACCAGTGTGCATGCCAACAGACGTAACAAGCATGTGACCGTACCCGTTAGCCACTTTCGCTCCAGATAACAAGAAAGGATTCTTTTCGGCACCAATCTCCACGTGATCGCTCTCTCCAGTCATGCTCGATTCGTCTACGTGTAAGGAATGCCCGTTTAAAAAGAGTCCATCGGCTGGAATTTGATCTCCGATCTTTAAAGAAGCGACGTCTCCAACCACAATATCGAAGATAGATATCTGTTGCCTTCTCCCGTTTCTCAAAACTTCAACTTTGATATTATTGGTCACTTTTGATAATTTTTCGAACTGTCTCGACTGCCTATAATTGCTGCCGGCAGAAACAACCACGACTAGAAAGACAGCGACAAATATACTCCCACCTTCATACCACCCTTCTTTCAAGCCATGCTGCTTAATTCCAAACGCAAGAGCAAGAGTAGCAGCTACCAATAGTACAAGAATGATCAAATCCTTAAATGCTTCAAGAATAAAATAAAATATACCTTTTGGAGGAGGTTTTTGGTATGTATTGGAACCAAAGATGCTTTGACGTTGTCTGATATTTTCAGCGTCATCGTTGATTCCATTTTCTGAATCGGCTCCAAGAACCTTTACAAGGTTTTCCATTCCCTCAAAGTGTTGATGAAGCAAATCCAACTTCTTATCTTTTACTATGTCACTTAGATTTTGTACATCTGCCTCAGAAAACTTCAAGTACTTTTGATCATCATTGTTCCTCTTTGCTATGATCATTTTAGCAAGTGACACGAAAACTCGAGAAGAATAAATGGCTGCAAAGGCTATTCTCCATTTGTTAAGTGGCTTGCTGACAGCTTGCATGTTAGCCTGTGTATTTGTGTACATGTTTATAGTATTGTGTGATCCTATAATACTGAAAGGTAATTGTTGGTTTATGATAATGAAAACTTCAGAAAAATTGATAGGAGCTAACTTAGTGTTTATTCTACAGTCTCAGAGATTGTAGTATATCACACCAGGGAGAATCGAAGACTCAAAAGGGACGAGAAAAGAAGAGAAAGAAAAGCCGAAAGGAAGAAGAGAAGATATAAGATTGTTCAGCAAACTATAGATATATAAGATTAAACAGAATGTTTATGATTATTTGGACTAAAGAGGAAGGAGTTTGCAAGAACAGAAGGTAGTAGACACGTTGTTCGTACAATTTGGCTCGGTATGATTATCTATGTATAGAAGGTTGCACATCATCTTACAGCGTGCACCGCTTGATGGTTGAATATTATCAATATAATATTCTATTTGTCAACTTGTAATCCTAAATTAAAAAAAGAAGTGTGTACATGTAAACTGGAATCGTGTATACATGTAAACTGACCAAGTGTGTTTATCTGAACATTTCATCTATAAATTTTCTTGCCGTCTTCTTCAAAAAGAAGAAAGACAAAAGAGATCGAAAAGCGGAAAAATCAATGAAGGAAATTACCTGGAACTTTGCGCAGTTGAATCAGTACTGCGCATTCATTTGTTCGTCATGTCTCCCTCTACTCTACATGTTCTACAATTTACATTTTAAAAGTATACCTAGCGTTGAGTTCAGCTATTCAAAGATTTGCTTATGTGAACTCTTTGATGGGCATGTCGCCATTTATGCAAGTGATTACACATACAATGTCTAGAATTAGCATTTTCATACTATTAATTTATTTACTAAAGAATATCCTTCTTCTTCAAAGAGTCATTACGCGGTATACACACGCATATATATGTAGTCGGCAGACTCGTCATTTTCACGATCCCAACTATGGGCCAGGTTGTCATTCCCATAACGAATGCATATTATAGTTTTTGGCGGTTTCTTTTAAATATCTAGTGTTATCATCTGACCATCTCTATCAAAAATCTATGCTTTTAGTGTCATGCCAAGCACTTTCCCTGCTTCCTTGAAATTTACATCTTATGCATCATGTCTGTTGACATATTACGGAAGGAAAAAAAAATGATCTACCCTTTCTCCTCTCTCCTCTCTCCCTCCCACCATGCACCCATATCACCACAACCATCACCTCCACCACCGTGAACATCCCTCTCTCTTCGGCCACTTCTAAACTCTCATAGCATGCCTCCTTCGACACAACCAACACCCTCTTATTCCCCTGTCCTCATGGATTCTTCGATCAGCTTCTCCTCCTGATACTAGTATATCTCAGAAACGGGGAAAATGATTAAATGATACGACAGTTTATTCTAGGTGATTGTGACGACTTGGGTGTGTGTCAGATTGAGCAAGAACTATCGAGTAGAAATATCTATACAATATTCTAGCTGCAAAAAGGACGATATTCTATATAGGTAGTGGTCAGGTGGCTAATTCACGGAAAATTCTATACTTAATGCGCCGACGAAGCATATAGGGATGTTCGACTATCATTTTCCTCGTGATCAGGTGGCCGTGGATCCCAAACTTCTTCAAGTCCTCGGCTAAAGATTCCCATAATATTGCTGATAGTTAGACCTCTTCCTAAAGACCGTTTTGTTCTTTTGCGACCCAAGCTAACGGTTCAAGATGTCACGCTTGCAGGAGAGTGTTAACCCAATATCTACAACTTGACTTGCAGTCCACGGTTGTACACATTAATCTCCTAATTTACCTATTCTCTTAATTTAGAATTAGTTATTTGTGGTATCATACCATATGTATCTTTGGTACGTAATTGTATATTGGGAATATCTTTTGTCTTAGGCTTCTCAATACATCTTGTTTTATAATTCAGTCTGTACGATATATATATCGTCTTCTCCTTCTGTTCTCACAGTTGATAAACATAACCTTTGTCTTTGTTTTATCCACTGCTACTTACAAAAAAAAAAAAAAAGAAAAACAGTTTGCTTAGAGATTTTATTAGATGGAGAATCATCATAAAGGGGAGGAAGATGTCATAGCAAAATCAGAGATATTGAAATTCAAGCAATTCGATATCATCAGCACAACTGATGCTAATCATCATGATCTTATTAGTGATCCTCATTGTTTGTTATTGAAACATGATCAGCTCAGCCCAAAAGCTACTGCTTATATAATGAGAGAGTGGAACATACTCAAAGACAGCCTTCCTAGTTTCATCTACGTTAGAGCTTACGAGGAGAGAATCGATCTACTAACAGCTGTAATTATTGGACGAGCAGGTAGTCCTTTTAACCAAGGTTTATTTATTTTTGATATTCAATTCAATTCCGGTTACCCATATTCACCCCCAAAAGTATTCGCTAGATACTCGTGCGGTCATTTAAACCCTAGTTTGAATCCTAGTCGTGAGGTTTGTTATAGACCACTAATACCTCCAAAGCGTAGTTTGCCATCAATGACTTTTAGTATATTGGGAATATTAATGTCGCTTCGAGTAAATGTTATTACTTCCAAACCTGCACCCACTTACAGAGGTAGCCTTATTTTGCCCACCTACTGGGGTTACTGGATGGAGAAGGAATATCTAACCTTTAACCAAGATATGTTTATGCTAAATTGTCAAATGATGATGTTCGTTCTTAATAAGCCACCAAAACATTTGGAAGAATTTGTTGTTCAGCATTTCCGCCAACATGCCGAGAGCATATTAATTGCCTGCAAAAATTATATCGATATTAGTCTGCCGAAGGTCGATGATGCAAGGAATATAGATGAGTACCCCAAAGAAGAATGGGAAAAATACAGGATATCCATGAGGGGCACATATGTCGAATTGGTTAAAGCATTTATAAAGAATGGGTCGAATATTTCTTTGGAGAATTACGTCAATGTTGGAGATCATAATAATGTAACTGACACTGACGATGATGATGTCGTTGATATGAAGACAAAGCATGATGTAGCTGACACTGATGATGATGTGGTAGATACGAAGAAGTCGAAGCATCGCAACCTGGGATTCTGGTTAAAATTTCGTCAATGTTGGAGTTCATAATAATAGAGATGAAACTGATGATGATAATGTGGTTGATACACGAAGAAGGAGGGAGCAGCATGGCAACCTGGTTTGGATTACTATGCCAGCTTCGCACTTTTTCTTCAAGCGCGGAAAGTGGCAACCAATGAGATGATATTATCAAAGTGGGAATGTTATTTATGCCCCTACTATCCATGGGTCATGCACAAACACCCTTATAAGTCTTTACAAATACCCCTAATGGCAGAAGTGAAATTATTAACAAAAAAAAATATAACATAATTCCATTTTTAACCTTTAAATCTTATACTCCAACTTTTTTTTTTATTTCTTCTTCTTATTTATTTCTTCTTCTTCTTCTTATGAGTCGCCACCACCATCTCCTTATGAGTCGCCACCACCATCTCCGTCGCCACCACCATCTCGTCGCCACCTCAACCAACGTCACAAACACCACCATCGTCTCTATCATCACCATCTCAAGAAAAACTATTCTCCAAAACGTAATCTTGAGCATCAAAAATGTAGATCCATTCCGATTTGCAACTAACTCTTAGCTCATTTGATGACTGAGATCGAAAAGAAGCTAGGGTTTGCATTTCAGTAAATCAGTTGAAGAATCTGGTGATAATTTTGATAATTTCAGAGATTGAGTTTTGTGGAGATTAAGAGAAGGAGATCTCGAAAGTGGAGGAGGTAATGGAATTGATGTCATTGAAATGGTTTATTCACCGCAAATTCCATCGATGCGAAATTAAATGTTCTTCTTCTCAATTTAAACTTGTTTATCACCGAATTTATTTAAGAGATGCGAAATTAATATCAGTTGAAGATTTAGGAGATGGATCTGATTTTAGATTTCAATTTCTGGTAATTTTTGGTTTAAACTTGTTTTTAAGATGGGTTCCGATGATTGAGTCTCGTTGTTGATGAAGGGGATCTGAGATTGTGGTCGGGAATCGATGAAGAAAGGAAATTGCGAATTTGTGATGGAAATGGAACCAGGGTTTGAGTTATTGTTTGAGCTCATGGAAGAGATGGTTATGGTTCTTTACATTAGAAATGGAATTCGAATTTATGAATATCTAGGGTTGAATTATGATGCCGAGAAGAAAATTGAATTGAGCAGTGGAAACTGGAATTGAGGTGTTGTTTTTAGTGGATGTAATTGTGAAAGTCAAGGTTCTTGAGCATATAACGAAGTGGAATTGGTGAAACCGGGAAACTGCAGTTGTTGATCGATTGAAGGAGAAATTAGTGTTTTGATGTTATAGATGTCTAGGTATGTATGAAATTGCAGGAGGATCTACAAGATGGAGTTATGGGTCTGGTAGATGTATGAAGAAATGGGTTGGTCTTTGTTGCAAGAGTTAGAAATGGAATTATGTTGCTTGTTAGGTATGGTTTATGAAGCTGCAGAAGATGGTTGTACTGGTGAAGATGCAATTGCAGGTGGTTGTCACTGGTGGTTGAATATGGTGCTGCAGTTGTGTGACAAGATTCAAATGAGCTGACCTGGTGGTGCGGTTTGTTGGGATAAGGTGGACAAAGTATTTGTCGGATATGATGTGCGGGTTTGTGGGTTGAAACTGAAATAGCAATGGACTGTGGGTGATGTTGGAGCCGGTGCAATATGCAAAGGTTGCGATTGAGGTGAAGCCGGAAATAATGGTTATGAATTGTTCTTTGCAATAAGATGAAGTTGTTGGTGGCTTTGAATATCAAAATCGAGTCAGTAAAGATATATGTATGTTAGGAGTTAACATTATTGTTTGTACTTTGTAGTGGTGGAGTTGCCTGCAAGGAATTGTTGTTGTATTGTGGTTACAATGAGATGCGAGAAGATAGAATTTTCAGTGGTGATGTTGTTGCAGAGTGGAGATTTCGGGGTTATAGTCTTTGGTGGAGTGGAGGCTTAATTGTGTTGTAGCCAAGGATTGTGTTGCACTGTGTATGTGTTGCAGTTGTGCACTTGAAGAAAATGTGTAGTTGGCTAATAGTGGTTCAAGGAATGTATTGCTTGAACATAACTTCATGTCGTTGGACCCAACTTCGCTAGTTTCCTCCAAATTGGAGACAACTTGTGCTAGTTGCCTCCATATTTGAAGACAACTTATGCTAGTTGCCTCCATATTTGGAGACAACTTGGGCTAGTTGCTTTCACTTTTGAAGACAACTTTGTGCTAGTTGCCTTCACTTTTGAGGACAACTTGAGCTAGTTGCCTCCATTTTGTTTTGCAACTTATTCCTCGTACACTATTTATTGGAGACAACTTAAGCTAGTTGCCTCCACTTTTGGAGACAACTTGAACTAGTTGCCTCCGATATGGACATTATTTATTGGAGACAACTTGAGCTAGTTTCCTCCTATATGGACACAACTTCAAAGAAGTTGACTCCACATGGTAGTGGTGGTTGGCGGTGGTGGTCGTCGGCGACGGTGGTTGGCGGTGGTGGTTTGGCGGCGACGGTGGTTGGCGGCGGTGATGGTGGTTGGCGGTGGTGGTCGTCGGCGGCGGTGGTTGGCGGTGGTGGTGGTTGGCGGTGGTGGTGGTGGTTGGCGGTGGTGGTCGTCGGTGGTGGTGGTTGGCGGCGGTGGTGGTGGTTGGCGGCAGGTGGTGGTTGGCGGTGAACAGTAGATGTAGTCTTTTTTTTTTTTTTTTTTTTTTTTTTTTTTAAATAGTGGTTAGTGGTTTTGTATATACACTATATAAATGAGGGTATTTTAGTAATATATTAGGCTTAGGGGTATTTGTAAAGTTCATAAGGTTATTTTTGCAAGGGGTCTCATAGTAGGGGTATTTAAATAATGTTCCCTTATCTTTTCTAATTTTATTTTATTTTTTAGAATCTTGGTTTTCTTTTCGTTTCTAATTTTATTTTATTTTTTAGAATCTTGGTTTTCTTTTCTCATGGAATCTTGGAGTTTGCTTAGCCAATTCGTGTCTTTTTTACAGCTTCTATGGCTTGATTTAATTGCCTATCAGGCCCGACGAGCAGCAACAGGGCATGCATAAGTATAACGAAAGAAAGATTTTTTGAAACTCAGGTCTCTAGCATAAACATAACTTTAAAAAAATAATACTCCCTCCGTCCCACATATATAGGCGGAGAGAGACAATTCTCTTAGATTAAGAAAATTGCATGGGATTCATAATTTTATACTATATTTTTCTTGTTTTACCTTTCGTCTTATCTCCAACACATTTACCTATATACAATAAATATGGGTATATATAGAAAAATTCATCTTGGAAAACAAAGTCCGCCTATTTAGTGGGACAAACAAAAACCAAAATTCCGCCTATATATGTGGGACGGAGGGAGTAGTAAATGAAACCTTTTTGAAATTATATGAACAAAAATCTACCGTCCTTTTGCGTCCAAGTGTATGAATTTGTCGGTATCCAAAGAGACTAGACTATTAAAATGGACTGCTGGTCTACACAATCTTGTGAGTATTCAAATCCAAATCCCAAAGCAACAGTCTTTCCTCTTGTCGAACTAGCAATTTGCCATCCTTCATCATCACAACTTCCACATCAAATATATTTGGCGAATGTGAGAAATATTCCGGCATAGAGTGTATGGGAAGGGTCACAGTGTGTGTATTAGTCCATCTATTTGTTGCGGGGTTTAAAACCCATAGCACAAGTTCAGCATTTGGCAGAAAAGCATTTTTTTTTTCCAGATATAAACCCAATTGCCCTTTCATCTCAAATAAATGCATAAAATAATGCTTATTATGATTGCTAGCAGGATTATCACAGGAAGCTCCACCGTGTTGCATCGTGCTGAACTTATTTGTTCCAATTTCAATGCCATTATGGAATTTGAACAAGTAAACTGAACGCTCAGAATCACTGAAAATAGTATCAATCATCCAATACAAAGTCCCGTTTATAATCGTTGGTGATCTTTCTCTCCTTGGCACATAAGAGTATCTGCCAATATTTCTCCGTAATTTAGATCCAAGACTTGGTATGTCGAAGGCAAACTTTCCACCGTTTCCATGTCCATGTGCATGATGTTGAAGAAGCACCTCCTCGTATTCCTTGTTGTGGGGATTGCAATAAAATCCACATACTATGAAGTCAGAATTTCCCGTCGTAATAGTTACTTGTTCTTCCGTCGTAGGATTCCTTATGACAAAAATGGATCTCCATAAGAAATATTTTGTTGGAATATATGGCAACTATGCCATCCACCAAGGTGACCGAGAGCAGTCGTGAATCAAGTTAGTGAATGCATGCACGGAAGATAATGCAAAGATCAAGTCAACAACAAGATTCGTGTAATCTAGCTAATCAATGTGAATATTCTGTCATTATAATTAGGGTTCACTAATTCTTCCATTAGTCCTATAAATAGGGAGCATATATTGTAACTGTAAAATTATCCCAGCACAATAAGTCTGGAGATCAATCTAATTCACCCTACGGGGTTTCTCAGTGGACGTAGGCGCTAACGCCGAACCACTTTAATTCTCTTATCTCCTTCATTTTATGTTTGGTTCATTTTGTTTGATCGATGATCTGATGATACCCATAATTTATTATATTTGCTCTTAAATAAAACAAACCCGTCATAAGAATCATAAAGCATGAGCGGTTCATCTTTCTTCGAGTAGCAGAAATCAAGTTTCAGTTTTGCTTTATGAACATTTTAAGCCTGCTCGTCTATAAAATAACACTTGATCAATCGGTCACTAGATTTCAGAGCGATGATAGAAGTAGCTTGACGAGCAAGGTGTGTGCGAATAAATGAAGGAGTTCTGGTTAACAACTCAAGGAGCTTAGACGCACGTTGGCACCGGACGACGCATTCTGCTGGGAGTCTAATAAGTATGTCTGTAATGATATGATAAGGGAGTGGTTTCAACGGTTGGTGAATGATAAGTTGAGTTATTAATAGCAGGTAGAACACAGCTAGGAGATGGCTGACGAATGAGAGGTTTTTCAGCTAGGGACAGATCAGGTAGCGGATAATCATGAGCTCTGTGATCATCTGGGGGAGGGCTGTTATGTGCTGGATAATCAAGAATATGATTATCAGCTAATGTGAGGTCCTGGAGGGTGTCATTAACTAATGCGAGATCAGGAAGCGGATCATCATCAACACTGACATCAGATAGAGGGTTCTCAACTGCTCTATTTTTTATAAACCATGTCGTCCATAGGCCGCCGAAGCAACTCATTCTGCCAAGAACATATTAATAACTTAAACTACGAAACCAATCATTCTATTCAACTCATCATGCCTAGACACGGAAACAAAATTGTACAACACACTAACCTTTTAATGGCTGGATGAATGATGATAATGGCAGTGAATTGTATTTCTTGTTGATGAGCAATTGAGTTTGTTGATCGTGATTCTAAAGCTTCATTACTTAGTCTGCAAATAATAAAGAAGTTCTCCTGAAATTCCGGTATTCCCAATATTCAAAAGAATTCGAGTCTGTACGAAAGTAGCACTAGTTTTATTTAATGATAGATGTTGGGGAGGAAGTTTTCGAACCCACCCATAGCATATGGGCACTTGGATTGGAACAGGAGACCTCATGGATATAGGGTAGGGGCCTTATTAATCGATATAAATGCTCCAACAATATTCATATCCCCAAAAATCTTAAAAAACAACGAAATTTAGGGTTAGTCTCCCGAATAATTAGACTTTATTTAAAATTGTGTATCAGTTGGTTAAAGTCGACTGGAAAATGGGTCGGTCATTAAAACTGACAAACCTAACAAAAAAAAAAAAAAAAAGATCGGCCCATCTATCACTTAATCTCTTGACTCTTGAGGAATCACTTTCGTCTTTCGACCAGATACATTTGCTTGGTCAATGGTCATTCTTTTCGTTAATCGTATAAATTTCTCTCTCTTAGGGTTTTATGAGTTTTTAGGTTTTATTTATTCTTTAAAAAAAAAAAAACAGAATCATAATCAAACTTGTTCGATCTTCTAAACACGTACGAGTAAAAAGAAAGAAGGAATCACTAATGGATGTTTCTGCGAATACCAGTACCATGGATAACGTGGCTACTAGCTCATTTCTTGTAACTACAATTAACATGATGGGTTTGCTCATTGGTAAGTATGCTTTTCATCAGATCGATCCATTAATAGTTTTTCCCTTTGTGTTGCTTAGAGATTTTTTAAGTTAATCTATAAGGAGTTAGTAATAATAAGTCATTAAGTACTGATGTATATTTTATAGGACTTGGGCAGTTATCAACTGCATATGCCTTGCAAAATGGAGGATGGGTTTCTGGATTTTTCTTACTGGGATTGGGGGTGTTAGGAGGCTATACATCGCATCTGTTGGGACTTTGTCTCGCCGCGAAAGTTGAGCTTCGGAACTATTCTGATATTGGGTACTCTGCATTTGGGAAGAAAGGACGATTGATATCTCTAATCTTTGTAAACTTGGAGTCTTTCATGGCACTCGTTTCATTTACCATTTCCATGAACGATAACTTAACCCGAGTGCTGGAAGGATCTAAGTTGCATATTTCATTGTTAAACTTTTCAACACCCCATACCTTAACAGTCACTGCCATCTTAATTTCCATACCTACTGTCTGGTTAAGAAATCTTGATAAAATATCGTTCATTTCTACGCTGAATATTCTCTTATCAGTTTCTATATGTATAACATTTTTGTGCACTGCTATTTTTGGTGGGATCAAAGCTATCAAACCTATACGTGTTTTTCGAATTGAAAACATTCTTTCGGTATCTGGTCTATACATCTTCAACATTGCTTCTCATATGGCCATTCCTGAAATTTATAGATCAATGCGTGATCCTTCGACTTTCACTGTTGTAAGTATATATATATTTAAGTGGATTAGCAAATTAACATGCATGTCAGTTCTACTTTTACTTCTATTTTCTTATCGGTTCAATTTCTCTTGATGCAGATTTCGTTTTTAAGCTTCGGTATAGTGACAGCCTTGTATGCAACTTTAGCTTTTTTGGGAGCAAAAATGTTCGGTCCCGAGGTCAGCTCGCAGGTTACATTAAGCATGCCGAAACATCTCATTTTTACTAAGATCGCACTGTGGGCAGCGACAATTATACCCATGACAAAGTATGTGTTTTTCACCGTTCCAATGGCATCTGAAATTGAGCGTCGACTACCTTCTTCGATGAGTTACAAGAGGAAAGTTGTCATAAGGTGCGCCTCTGGATCTTTATTATTAATAATTGTTCTTATACTTGCTCTGACGGTCCCCTACTTCGATCGCGTTCTTGGTCTTACTGGTTCTTTGGTTAGTATCTTTGTCTCTGTCATTCTTCCTTGTGCTTTCTACCTCAAGATTTTCAGGCGTACAATTTCGAGACCTAGTTTGGTTTTCCATTTAAGCATCATAACAGTATGTTTTCTTCTGGGAATCATGGGTACCATTTCAACTGCTAGGTCACTGGTTAAGACCTTGTAAGGTAGGACTACAAGTTTGTAAGATCTTGAATATTGGTTCGAAGTTGTTCAGACTATATATGGGAGGTGCCAACTATGAGTTAGCTATGTAAGTGTTGAAACTGCCTTGCTAAATAATACTGAAAAATATTTTCTCTCATTATGTTCGAAAGGATATCGTCTGGTTGAGTCGAATTTCCATTATTAATAATAAAATTTACTACTGAAACTGATTCATTCACTTTCGTTTTGATAAACCTAATTTTCTTATATATAAAAACATGTCATGAAATGTCCCGGAGAAGATATACTTGGTTAAAATAGAAAATGATTGTGTTGCTCGAATCGAGCCTGTCAATGCCTGACGACTGACATGCCCATACTAGAAATACTTCAAGCTCTGGTAAGAAAAATTAGTCCTTGAAAGTTGAAACTGAAAGATGAGTAGATGCAGAATCTACATCAATCTCAAAGATGAAGAAGGGCCAACACCAGACAAACTAAAAAGGTAGCTACATTTAGATGTATGCATGTGGTGTAAGCATATTGCACTACTGCACATGCCTACTTTTTACCGTTGGAAAATTCACATACTTCATGGTTACTAGTTATAAACTTTTTTTTTTTTTTTTTTTTTTTTTTTTGATCACCAAAAATAGACAAAACTTGACAAAAACGTAAAGATACATTTTTGTGGGACGAGAGTAATAAAGCATATTAAACTGTTGCTTAGCAAATTAAAAAACTACAGACTGGACATAACAATTTCTCAAAGATCCACTGCATGAAGGGGAGGCGCTTGGTAAACAAAACTGCACAGAGTTCTTCCACTATCATTCGCAACAATTGCTGTTTCGTTCCAAACAAGAACTTTGGTACAAAAGGGAACCATGTTTTCTTCAACATTTTCTATTTGCAAGATAGCAAATGAAACTAGACAGTATACTTTCACGCTCGATTCGCGGCTCGAAGCACAGTACAATCACAAATTGAATTAAATTAGAACATCAAAAACCGAGTTTTTGAATAATACTCAGATGATATATTGCCACCCTTCGGCAACACCTAAAGGAATTCTAATAACAAAACAAGAGCAGTCTCATGGTCTCTGACATGTTCTTGTTCTCCTTGCTGATAAGGAAAGAAAAGAATAAAATGGATTCCAAGGGCCAATTAGACAAACAAAACCTAGCTTAAGAAGGAATCCCCATTAAAGTCAAAAACCCAAAGGAAATTAAATTTAACATAAATCATCCTCTAAGATTATCATTGCAACATTGATAAGACAAACACTGAAATATTAGAAGAAGACCTTGGACATGCCCGTAGCTTGGAAAAAAATTCTCTATTTTGTTGAAATGTTCCCACTTGTTGCCATAAGATATGTAAAGAACTACTTCTTTCAAGTTCGAAGCATTTTTCAGAAGAAACTCCACCAAATTGAATTCATTATCAAAACCTCCAAGACCAACTATCTTCACAGACTTGAGTTGAGACAACATGCATGGAAACGGAAAGGTAACCTCCCAATCTTCGGTAGGATCATGCCACCGCCAATAGTCCTATACAAGAGAAACAAAACGATATATCTTTAAAAACGATTAAGAAATTCAACAAAATGACAATGGAAGCATTTGAGCTTGACAGTGGAACATAAAACTGTAGAGTAAACAAAGCAAATACAGAGATTTTGGGAGCTTAATTATTACCGGTGTCATGTGCTCATTGTTAAAAATATTAACTAATTTGTGATTATTATAATCTAGAGAAATCTAGAGAAATCAATTAGTAAGATCTTCTAGACCAATCTGGGCCTATAGTTCATGGTCTAGAGTATTTAGTATCTAGACTATTCTTAGTCTTTTACCCCAAGTGTTTTCTAGAGAGAACACTTTCTAGACCGTTCTTGTAGACTCGGTCAAATAGTGAATGTGAACAAAACTCTAGACAGAGATGAGAAGAAGTATCTAGAGAAATTAGAGGTCGGTGTATCAAGCCTATTGTTTGTATCGTGTATAAAATATACGGGAGGTCCGCAAATTAATACAGGGAGGCATGCAGGGCAGATTAATGCCAGGAGGCATGCAAGGCAAGTCAATAGGCATGCAGGGAGTTATATGCAGAATTAATGCATGCAGTATTAATTCTGGGAGGTTTCATGCAGAATTAATTTCAGGAGGTTTCATGCACAATTAAATCCAGGAGGTTTCATGCAACATTAATTCCATGAGGAAATAAATACAAATTTATGTTTACCTCATAATGAGGGTAAGCGCTAATTCAGAATTGTATAAATATAGAGAAATGTAATTCTGATGGGGGAGGAAAAAAGGGAGAGGCGAGCTAACACAGAAAAAATCCATTGTGATTCTACATATCAATAAAAACATCACTCCCCAAGGGGATTCATCCGTGGACGCAGGCACATCTTGCCGAACCACATAAAAACCTGTGTCAGTTTTATTTGTTCTTCAATTCGCCTCCAACCCTAAACTCACACCAAATAATCCATTCATCATGTTTTGTGCTCAAATGTAATTTTGGGTACAAACACCTATAAATAGGCAACAACAGATGTATCATTTCCAAATCAATCAAAACCCAAGTGAGTGAAGTGAGTTAGTTAGAGTGAGAGCTAAGCAAGTCAAGTGACTGCTATTGTAAGTAGAGTAGGCAGCCAAAGAGCTACACTAAAACTTCCTTGTAACATTTTCATTTCCAAATTAATCAAAGCCTCCTCTTTTCAATTAAACCAACCTCGTTTCCTAAACTCATTTCCCAAATCAATTCCATCAACCCATCACACTTCTGCGTTGCGCCAACAAATTTGGTTGCAGAGCAAACCTAATCCAGTAATCCTAAAACTCTACCTATGGCAATGAACCAAAGTATTCAAGGTTTCAATTATGCCCGAAGTCTAATTCCAATTTTTGATGGTGAGAGTAATGATTATTGGAGTTTACAAATGAAAACATTATTCATTTCACAAGACCTATGGGATTTTGTGGAACAAGGATATAATGTACCCGAGTCGGCAGAAACTCTATCGTCATGGACGGATGTAGAGAAAAAAGGAGTATAAAGAAAATAAGAAGAAGGATGCTAAAGCACTACTATTTCTACAACAAGGGGTAAGAAAAGCTATTTTTCCTCGAATTTCGGTGGCGAAAACTTCGAAGGAGGACTGGAATATTCTCAAAGTGGCGTTCCAAGGTTCCGAAAAGGAAATCTCCATAAAACTACAAAATTTATGACGAGATTTTGACAATTTACTTATGAAAGAAACTGAAACTATCCAGAACTTCTTTTCAAGAGTTACTGGAATAGTAAATCCAATCAGTAGTTATGGAGAAACCATAGAAAATAAAAGAGTTGTAGAAAAGATTTTAAGAAGCCTACCATTTAAATTTGATCATATCGTCGCTGCCATTGAGGAGTCAAAAAATTTATCGACCCTCTCGGTACACGAATTAATGGGTTCACTCGAGGCGCACGAGAAAAGGATCAATAGGTTCGCGGAGCAACCGTTGGAGTAGGCATTTCAATCAAAAATAAATTTCAAAGAAAAGAAAAATATGGAAGCCGAAATAGAAAGCTCCAGAGGGGGATCATCATCCAACCCGCACTATGAGAAAGGATCGACATCAAATCAAGGGTCCAGAAATTTCTACCGTGGACGTGGAAGAGGAAAATGAGGTTATAAAAACAACAACCAAAGGTACGGAAGAAATTACTTCTCAAATCTCCGGTGTAATGTTTGCAAAAAGTTTGGCCATCCAACTGAAAATTCCAAGTACAAGTGCACCAAGTGTGATAAATTAAATCACATGGAAAAAGATTGTTGGCTTAATGAAGCCAACTATTCATAGAAAAAAGAATCTAAAAATCAAGTATTTTATTCCTGCCTCACCTCGCAACAAGAAGCGCAAGGTATATGGTACGTCGATAGCGGATGCAGCAGTCATATGACAAGAAACAAAGAATATTTCGTAAAATTGGAGGAGCAAGAGATTCCACCGGTCATACTCGGAGATGGAAAGTATCAGAATGTTGAAGGAAGAGGAGTCATATCCGTACGTACAAGGTGTGGTAAAACTCGATACATCTGATGTTCTTTATGTTCCTGACCTAGCTCAAAATTTATTAAAGGTTGGACAACTTATAAGAAAAGAGTACTCACTACATTTCGAAGACGGAGAATGCACAATTTATGATAAAATTAATAAGCAATTCGTGGCAAAAGTAAAAATGTCCGAAAATTTTGTCTTTCCTCTATCTATGCCATCAATTAGAAATTGTGCAATGAGTACCAATCATATAGATGAATGCAAGTTATGGCATTTGAGATACGGGCATCTCAACTATAGATCCTTGATGGTTCTAAAATCAAAGAACATGGTAATTGGTCTTCCTAATATCAGAGGTGGAGATAAAATATGTGAAGGTTGTATTCTTGGAAAGTTTCATAGACTTCCGTTCACAAAAAAATCGTGGAAAGCAAGAAGGCCCCTCGAATTGGTGCACGCCGATATATGCGGTCCAACAAGAACAACCTCACTCAACAATAGAAGATATTTTATCTTGTTCGTTGATGATTATACCAGGATGATGTGGGTGTATATTCTCGAGAAAAAGTCCGAGGCATTCACTAAATACCTAGAGGAAAAGGCGTTGGCAGAGAAGCAAAGTGGTCATCAACTAAAGGTTTTCCGTACAAACCGTGGTGGAGAATTTACGTCTAATAAATTTATCAACTATTACAAAGAAAAAGGTATTAAGAAGGAGCTTACCGTTCGATACACTCCACAAAAAAACGGCGTCGCGGAAAGGAAAAATCGTACGATCGTGGAAATGGCTCGCAGTATGCTAAAAGCAAGGAAGCTACCCAACAGCTACTGGGCGGAAGCAGTCAATACGGCAGTTTACATCCTCAATCGCTCGCCAACAAAAGAAGTCATCAACAAAACTCAATATGAAGCTTGGCATAAGAAAAAGCCGAAGGTAACTTCATTCCGAATTTTTGGTTGCGTAGCATACTCACATATTCCATCCCAACGTAGAGAAAAGTTTGATGAAAAAGGTGAAAAACTTTTATTCATCGGATGCAGTGAAGAATCAAAAGCATATAGACTTCTAAAGACAGATACAAAGGAGTCGGTAATTTCAAGAGATGTTATCTTTGATGAATTCAAATCATGGGATTGGAATGATGAACTGTATAACCACGAGTTGCCACTACTCATTGAAGACGATCCAGATCAGCCACGTCAGGAAGAAAGTACTCCACCAGCAAGCCCGAGATCTCCAAGTCCAACAAAACAAAGTCCAAGTTCATCAGAAGCAAGTGCCACACCTAGAATGGTGCATTCCCTAATAGATATATACAATATATCTAATTGTGTATTTATAGCACTAGAACCTCAGAAATATGAGGAAGCGGCAAAAGAAGAAAAATGGAGAAACGCCATGGACGAAGAAATGTGAGTAATCGAGAAAAGTAATACATGGGAGCTTGTAAATCAGCCAATAGACAAAGAAATCATTGGTCTGAAATGGGTCTACATGACAAAGTATAATGAAGATGGTTCAATTCAAAAGCACAAGGCAAGGCTAGTTGCAAAAGGATATTCCCAACAACCAGGAATTGATTACAACGAGACATTCGCTCCAGTTGCTCGCATGGAAACAATCCGGATGATGTTAGCTTTGGCAGCTCAACTCAAAATAAAGGTCTACCAATTGGACGTAAAGTCGGTGTTCCTAAACGGAAAACTAGAAGAATAGTTGTACGTCGAACAACCTCAAGGATATGTCCGAAAAGGAAAATAAAAAATGGTTTATCGTCTCCGCAAAGTACTATATGGTCTCAAACAAGCACCGCGTGCATGGAACAGCAAAATCGACAAATACATTTAAGAAGGATTTCCTAATCGTAATGGATTTGAAAAAAGTCCAAGTGAGCCATCACTATACATCAGAAAACAAGGTACGGATTTCCTAATCGTCTGTCTTTACGTTGATGATTTAATTTATGCCAATAAAAAACAAGAGGTGGCAGAAAAATTTAAGAAGGAGATAATGAAAGAATATGAGATGACAGATTTAGGACTTATGCGATATTTTCTTGGGATTCAAGTAAAACAATCTACAGAAGAAATATTCATTTCCCAAGAAAAATATGCAGAAGACTTACTGAAAAGGTTCAACATGATGGATTGCAAACCAATTGCAACTCCAATGGGTACTAATGAAAAGTTGGTAAAAAATGATGGAGCGACAAAGGTCGATCCAACCTTATTCAGAAGTCTAGTCGGCTCTCTGATCTACTTAACAAATACATGCCAGACATCGTCAATGCAACCAGCATTGTTTCTCGGTTTATGAGCGAGCCAAGCAAGTTACACTATGCCGCCAAAAAAATAATTCTTCGGTATATCAAGGGAACAAAGAATTTTGGCATCAAATATACAAGAGAAAAAGATAATGATTTAATTGGCTTCAAAGATAGTGATTGGGCAGGTTCTATTGAAGACCGGAAGAGCCCATCAGGGTATGTTTTCTGTATGGGCACAAAAATTATCTCTTGGAGTTCCAAAAAAACAAAGTACAGTAGCATTATCATCAGCTGAAGCAGAGTACATAGCAAAGAACAAGTGCAAAGCATGTGAAGCGGATGGTTGAGAAGAATAATGACCGACCTACAAAGAAAGGCAAAAGCAGTGACAACTATCTACTATGACAATATGTCTACAATTGCAATGACAAAAAATCCAGTCTTCCACGGAAGGACGAAGCACATAGAGATATGACACCACTTCATCAGAGAACTAGTTGAAAATAAAGAAATCAAGCTCCAGTTATGTCCGACACAAGAACAAAATGCGGACATTTTGACAAAAGCATTCTCGGTGGATAAACTCAATCATTTCAGAGACAAGCTTCACATCACACATTAAGAGGGGTGTTAAAAATATTAACTAATTTGTGATTATTATAATCTAGAGAAATCTAGAGAAATCAATTAGTAAGATCTTCTAGACCAATCTGGGCCTATAGTTCATGGTCTAGAGTATTTAGTATCTAGACTATTCTTAGTCTTTTACCCCACATGTTTTCTAGAGAGAACACTTTCTAGACCGTTCTTGTAGACTCGGTCAAATAGTGAATGTGAAGAAGACTCTAGACAGAGAGGAGAAGAAGTATCTAGAGAAATTAAAGGTCGGTGTATCAAGCCTATAAAAAGGCAACGGATGTATCATTTCCAAATCAATCAAAACCCAAGTGAGTGAAGTGAGTTAGTTAGAGTGAGAGCTAAGCAAGTCAAGTGACTGCTATTGTAAGCAGAGTAGTGAGCCAAAGATCTACGCTTAAACTTACTTGTAACATTTTCATTTCCAAATTAATCAAAGCATCCTCTTTTCAATTAAACCAACCTCTTTTCCTAAACTCATTTCCCAAATCAATTCCATAAACCCATCACACTTCTGCATTGCGCCAATACTCATTTGGTATTTCCATCGTAAGAGATTCTATGCTTGGTAAAATCTTCATTAAATATGGTATTGCTTGTAAACAGATTCTTACATAATGTGTTTCCAGCTTCAAACATCGTACAGAACCAAATTGAAAAGCGGGGCTACTGTCTAATAAGTCGGGAATTCTCGAGATAATCTTGACAAAAACCAGAAATCTGATCATCTACATAACATTATGCACACATGCATACTTCAAGGAGAATTGGATCCATGAATTTAGATTGTTGAAAAAAAGAGAGGATGCAAAATACGTCGAGGATCCCGGGTGATAACTGAAGTTCATTAACAGTATCAAGTGCTTTTAAAAAATCCATCACCTGTGTGGCACATAATTCTGTCTCATGCACAGGAAGTTTTAGATAATGTTCCCTGTATCTTTGTCTACTGAAATCCAGCATTTCAATATGAGCACGTACTAGAGAAGAAATGTTCTCCATAGAATACTCACGCCATGTATAATCTTCGCAAACAAAATTTTGGAGATTCGGAACATTTAACTTGATTATCTTGGGCATAATACAATTCTAAAAGCTCTAAATGCTTCAAAGTAAGAGACTCAATATTGAACCACTCCACATCACAACAGCTACCTATTGATATTTTACACCCTTTTATGCATTAGTATTCGAGAAGTGGCGGATAGTTGGTTCAGAAGAAGAGATTATTCGCATTATCTATATCAAGTGATTTTAATTTCAAAACTCTAAGACAATGTAAATCGATTTAGGAAATGTAATCTTTGAATAATAGTCCTTACAAAATATCACTTCTTCTTCAGTTTCTTTATACGAATTTCCTTAGTAGCCAGGAACGTGAAGAGTCATCATGTATCTCAGTGAGAACCGCGGATTTGCGTTCCTCAGTGAGAATCGTGATGGGAACGCGCTCCTGACAAGAAAGAAACGCGCTCCTGATATGGGAGAAACGTTTCAATTATAAACCTACAATTCAACTCTAATTAACATCTTACTGAAGCACATCTAATTATATTTGGCTAAATATACTAACTGTATATTCTCATATCTTCACAGTCTTCACATATCTAATTATATCTGCCTAAATATACCCACTGTATATTCTCGTATCTTCGTATCTTCACATATATTCTAGTTAGCTTTCCATATATCACGTTTGTATTACTAGATTAGTTTCAGTCTTTATCTTACCAAGATTAGTGTTAGTGTTATATAGAGTAATGAATACTTACGTCTTCTCAGTTCCCCGACAAATCTATACACTATGCCACTTCCAACACCAGGGTTCATAGGATAGTCAAGCACCAAATGAGAGATCTATGGTAAGAAATTAGCAGAAGAAAGTAGGTACTTCATAGAGTTTTTCTTAATGCTATATGTTGTATTCTTTCTTGTTTATAATTTTGGAAAACTAGTAGTATAAGTAAACCTAGTTTATGCTCCCGACTCGCTTCTCGTATCTCATTTTTTGAAGATTTGACGATCCCCGCTTCCGTCCTTGCTCCCGCTCCCGATCTCGTTCCCGTTCCTGGCTACTAAGCGAATTTATATATCTACCTTCAACTTTAACTTTGCCAGCGTTCTGTAATTGAATAATATATTACAAGGAAAATGATGTATAACTGTATCCTCCTCAGGCTCATGAAAATCATACCCTCCTATTATACCAACAGATAGTTCTACAACATTGCGATTTAAAGCAGCAATAATCCATTTATTAAGATGATCAACTATTTCAGAGCAACCAGGGTTCCAATTAAGATGAAATTTTTCTATATCAGATTTATGATCACGAAGAATCAATGCACTATCTACGAACTCTACGAACAGCTGTGATATGCTAAATTCTTTTGATACATATGAGAACCACTGACGTTCTTGAAATTCATGAGATTGAAAATTTAGAATTGGGAGAGAAGTCCAAATATACCTCCATCTTTTCGACAAAATACTGGTTTGAACTGCAAGTTTCATGCTACAACAAAAAGAAAGGATGCGATGAATGAGTTTATCCGATAACTTACTGATTTTATCTTCAATCTCCTCCACATCTTTATCTTCAGAAGATTGTGAATCCTAGCACATGTTTTCTAGATCTATTGATGTGAATGAATAATGTTGTAGTAAAAAGGTTCGTTGAGACTTGTGAAAGCAAAAGATTTTAGACTTATAAAACTTAAAAATAAGGAAAACTTAACACAAAACTGATTCAAGATATGAGAAAATAACCAAGACACTGATTCCACTATTACACATGAATAATTTATGGTGAATAACACAAAACTCTAACTATCTTTTTAAGTCCTTATTTCTTAATCCACAAATAATCTGGCAAATTCCCAAAAATTAATTGTATCCCCTAAGCATAGATTATCTAAACAAAGTATAACCTATCTAATTGAATCACAACTAATGACGAAAATTATGCAAACAATTTAAAACTCTGTAAAAGCAGTGATTGAGTGAATTATAAATTATAAATTATACATTAGAGAAAATAAAATAGTTACCAATTATTCATGCGTAAATAGCTTCCTCATTGCCTTGGTTGTGGGAGAATTAGCCTCTCATCATGTTGGAAACACGCTCAAAACTCATTTTTATTGCTCAAAGGAGGTGTACAAATGATGAAATGGAGAAAATGATGAAAATCGGGTGTTTGCAACGATTATAATTGATGCAAACACTGTTACAAAGAACGATAAAGATAAACTGTTATTGTTGCTTTAAGATTGTCTTCAGAATTACGACCCTCGGCTGTGAGTCGTATCACTGTAGCATAAACGACCGTCACTCGTGCGTTGAATGTTCTTCGTTTTCTTGGTGCAGCAGTAACAGAGAATAATCCTGTAACTTGATTTTCTCGATCTGTTGACGCTCTAAACTCTCCCAAACTCTCTCCCACCCTTATGCAAGTTCCTTGAAGCCTTTTTATACCCAACAACCAGCAAATCTTCCATATCTTCACGTAATAAATTCTTGTTATTTCTCGGGAAAAATACAAGAATAATATTCCATTATTAACTCTTCCCCGTTGTTTTTGTAGCTCAATATACTCAAACACACTTCTCCCTTATCTCAGACAACACTCAAATGCAGCAGCCACGAAATTTCTCGCACAAAACTCGTGTAATCCCGAGTATTTCTCTTACTTCCCTTGTTTCGTGTGATTGCACGTTTCATTCCTTTTTTATCGAAACTAAAAGCATTACCTACCTGTTTTGATGTACAAGACCAATACCAACCCATATCCAAGACCATATATCCAAAAATCTCGACTAAAATCAATCCAAAGATAATTTGTTGTTTCTGAAATTTTTAAAAAACTTTTCCCGCCAAAATCTGTTCTTCCCGTGAAGAAGATGGGTGTCCCCCTAACCAACAGCTGGGGTGCGAATAGCAGGAAGGCACCCCTTATCAACTGAATGCCCCTTAACCAATACTGAGAGTCTGAATAACACGTGTTCTCCGGGTGTGTTCCGAGTAACTTTTCGAGCCGAATTTTCCAACAATCTTTATTTCCTAAAAATACATAAAAACACAATATTAGTGCAAAAATCGAGTTCCAACAATAAAGACACTGAGGACAATTTAGACACAAAAATGTGTCTATCATCTATCAAATCAGAGAGATGGAAAAAGATCTGAAACAACAGAAAACCTACCTACGAAGCCCTTATTTATGGTTTTAAATATGGAATATGAATTGCCAATGATCAGTGATGGTTTGGATGCCCACCTAACCTAATAGTCCTACATGGGCTATTAGCTAAATCAACAAATTATCGCTTACACTCCCTTCGTTCCACTTTAGATGATGTTTTTGGAGTTTTCACGCAGATTAAGAAATGGAGAGTGATATAGAAAAAATTTACTTATGCCCTTGAGAAAAAGTCTTCAAACATTAATTGTTATTTATGTGTTTAAAAATAAATTTATGGTTCCAAAGACAAAATGTGAGGGTATTGATGGTAGTTTTGTGGGAAAAATATGAAAATAATCAAGTTATGTGGAACACAAAGATAACCCTAAACACCCATCTAAAATGGAACGGAGGGAGTTTACCATACTCCGGGCCCCTCCATCCATTGCTGATTGGTTTTCTTTTTGCAAATCACCAAGTGTTCTGGTGGTTGGCATGCTCCCTCCCACTGTGGAGATAGGGGTTCGAACCCTGTAATTGTTGAAATCCACTCCAATTTAAGGAGTTTGGATGTAGTCTAGGGACCTCTAGTTTAGCGCATCAAAAAAGAATATGGATTATAAATATAAAAGATATCGGGTCAATATATTTGAGGTCATTGAAATCGACAAATTATGGGCCCACTTTGTGACCAACCAAAAGGGTAAAGAATAAAGATAGAAGCATGCCTAACGAACTCGATCTGGGTACACTATTTTTAAGGAAAAATTCTCTTCTATCTGCAAGTGTATACTACTACATCGTGTTACAATATACCAAGAATTGCTATAGTCATTAACTAATATGGAGAAACATAAGTTAGATGAAATTTCTTTAGAAGCAGGATTCAACCATGTAAGATCTCGAATATTGGTTTAAAGTTGTTCTATGTAAGAGTTGACACTATCTTGCTTAATAATGGAATCTCTCCTTTCCAGAAGGATATCGTATGGTAGAGTTGAAAAATGAAATTTTTTTACTGATTGACGCTGGCTCATGCATTTTCCTTTTGATACGACTATATTTTATTATATATAAACATGTCATGGAATGTCCCCAAGATATGCTTGGTTAAATTAGAAAAGGATTATGTTGCTCGAATTGAGCCTGTCAATCACTGACGACTGACATGCCCATACTGGAAATACTTCAAGCTCAATCTAAGAAAACTGAAAACCTACATCGAGAGATGTATGCATGTGAGCATATTGCAGTACCTTGCATCTATGAACATATATAGGTCATTGTTATTACTAAAGAATTCTGAACTGTTGAATATCAAATTAGAATTACAGACTGAAACAAACAATTTCTCAAATATCAGGCAAACAAACTACGCAGCAATGTAATACCATCAATTGTTGTTACAATTAAAATTGCATAAACTCCACAGAAGCATCAGTTACAGCTATGTCCTATAATGAACTATGTCACTTAATTGCAATTGAAGCACCAAAACAACTTTTTTTATACTCTCTAACTTGTCTCTTGTTATCCTTGCCGATACTATGAATGAAAAGGTTAAATATGATTCTCTGATGCTACGAATAGGCACGCAAAAGATTAAAATAGAATCCAGATCAACAGAAAATAATTCCCCCCAAAAGAAAATAGAGAAAATGGGTCATTTGTCCAAAAAAATTTTAAAACACGGTTCAAATGGACAAGTAAAAAAAAAGTATGGGTGAAATAGCCAAAAAAATAGTAAGGATGAAACCTGGATTCATCCCGGCTTATACTTAAAAAATAGCAAGGATGAAACCTGGATGCATCCTGTAAAATAAAAATAAGAAAAAATATTTAAAAATGGACGGATGGCGGACCTTCTGTCCCGCCTTATTTTTAAATTTTTGTCCATTTAAACAGTATCTTTTTAATTTTTGGCCATTTAAACAGTATCAAAACCTAAGTGTCTTTTTCACCCAGGAATTATTGATTTTGGTCTTTTTGACCAATTTTGTGAAGAAAATATATAAAGGAAATGATCAAATTAAACATAAATCATCCTCTAAGATTATCTTTAAAACATTGATCATTAGTTTAGGGGTCCAAGAGAAACACTGCAATATTAGAAGAAGATTTTGGACATGCCAGTAGCTTGGAACAAAATTTCTTTATTCTCCTTTTATATTCGATGTAGGTATCAAAAGTTTTGTAAAGAACCACTTCTTTCAAGTTCGAAGCATTTTTCAACAGAAACTCCACCAAATTGAATTCATTATCAAACCCTCCAAGACCTTTGATTTTCACTGACCTGAGTTGAGACAACATGCATGGAAATGAATAAGTAACTTCCCAATCTTCCAGGGGACCATGATGCCACTGCCAGTACCACGAAAAATAGTCCTATCCATGAGAACAAACGATAGTTAATAGATCTTCAGAAACAATTGACAATTTCAACAATATAACATTGGAATTAGGTGAGTTCGAGAGGGGAAAATAGGACTACAGAGCAATAACAAAGCAAATACAATATGCTTTTTGTTACTTACATGTTCCGAGTCGTCATACAGTATTTCCAGCGAAAGAGATTCTATGTTCGGTAAGATCTTCATTAAGTATGGTATTGCTTGAAAACAGGTTCTGACATAATAAGTTACCAGCTTTAGATGTCGTACTCTACCAAATTGAAATTCGGGGAGACCGTCTAATAAGGGGATTCCTGAGACAATCTTGACAAAAAAAAAAAAAAAAAAAATTTCCGTCAGATACATAACGTTATGCATATTTATACATAATGTTATGCAATGTAAACTTCAAGGTGAATGGAATGCATGAACTTAGATTTCCGAAACAAAGAGAGGATGCAAAATACCTCGAGAATCCAAGGTGATAACTGAAGTTCAACAACATCAAATTCTTTTAGAAAACCAATCACCCTTGTGGCATACAGTTCTTTCTCAAGCTCGGGAAGCTTCAAATAATGTTTCCCGCCTCCACAGACTAGAGAAGAAATGTTCTCCATAGAATATTCACGCCACGTATAATCTTCGCAAACGAAAGTTTGGAGAAGCGGAACATTTAACTTGATTTTCTTGGGCATAATACAATTCTTCAGTTCCAAATACTTCAACGTCAGAGACTTAAATTTCAACCCAATCCATATTGCTGGAGTTATCCATTGATATTTGACAACCTTTTATGCTCAAATACTCAAGAAGTGGCGGAATGTTGCTACGTAAGAATTTATTCCCATTATCTATATCAAGTGATTCCAATTTCAAAACTCTAAGACAAGGTAAATCAATTGATTTAGGAAATGTAATCTTTGAGTAATTGTCCTTACGAAAAACCACCTCATCTTCAGTTTCCTTACGGATTTCAATATTCAACTCATATTCAGTTTCCTTAAGGATTTCTATATTCACCTTCAACTCTAACATTGTCATCGTTGAGCAATTGAATAATAGATTACAAGGAAAGTGGTGTATAACAATATCATCCGACTCCCGATAATCAAAACAACCAAATAATTCAACAGATAGTTCTACAACATTGCGATTAAGAGCAACACTAATCCATGTATTAAGATGATTGACTAATGTATCTGTTATAAAGTCATGAGCGAACCAGCAAATATGAAACTTCTCTATATCAGATTTATGGTCGCGGAGAATCAGCGCACTATCTACAAACTCTACAAACTGCTGGCTTATCGATGAGGAATACTCATGGTTTCGAAATTCATTAGAGTTTAATTGTAGAGTTGGGAGAGAAGTCCAGATATACCTCCATCTTTTAGATAAAATACTGGTTTTAACTGCAAATTTCATGGTACAAAAAGAAAGGATGTGATGAATGAGTTTATCTGATAACTTACTGATTTTATCTTCTTTCTCTCCCTCATCTTTATCTTTGTCACAAGATTGTGAATTCGGCCTTGGGCGCATGATTTGTAGATCGATCAGAGAGAGATGGAAAGAGATCCCGAAACAGGGGAAAACCTACCTCCGAAGCCCTTATACTTATGGATTTTAATATGGAATACGAATCCTTATGAATACTGTAACACAAAGAAAAAGATATCGATCGGGTCAGTATATTTCAGGCTCATGGTTCGGCCAATAATGGGGCCCACCATGTTGCCTTGCGGAAATTTAAATTACGTAGAAGAATCATCATGTTGCAGTTAGACTACAAGTCTACAATACAGCTAGCTGTAAAAACAAATATGTTTGATTGAAAGAGGGGTAAACACTGTATGTGAAAACATTGACGGGCATCTTGGGGTAAAATCACAAATTTTAAATATATTTGGTGCAAAATGTCTCTCTTATTAGGATCAATGTTTTAAAAAAGGCAAACTGTAGAGTTTTTTATGGTCGTTTAGCTATAAAATCCTTCAACCAGAAGGGTAATACGATAACATATCACAGGCTGTGATCAAGATAGAAGCATGCCAAAGGAAATTGATCTGTGTGCACTTTTTTTAAAGGAAAAATTCTCTTCTATCTGCAAGTTAAAGCAACTAACAACGGCCTTTTATAGCTCAAATGATTTCAGCCAAAAAAAAAAAAAAAGCAAAGGAGAAACATAAGTTTGATAGCAGGATTCATCCATGTAAGGGCCAACAAAGTTAACATTGCGACTCAATTATGATTACAAAATCTTTTTTCTTGTCTTTTAATGTGATCAAGGTGAGCTGCTCAAGCCCCTGACACTAACATGAGATCAAAAAGGACACTGACGCGAAAGGAGTTTCAGATAAGCCCCTACCTGAATAGGCAGGCAAAAGAATCAAAAAGAATCGAAATTAACAGAAAACCCATAAGAAACACAAAGGAAATTACATTAAACATAAATCATCCTCGAAGGTTAAATTGATAACTAGCGTAGGAAAAGACAAAAGAAAAAGATAAAATTGGATTAGCGTAGCTAATCCAAGACAAACACTCCAATATTAGAAGAAGACTTCGGACATGCAAGTAGATTGGAACAAAATTTCTTTAATCTCTTATTATATCCGCCGTAGGTATCATAGGCTTTGTAAAGAACCACTTCTTTCAAGTTATGAGCATTTCTCAACAGAAACTCCACCAAATTGAATTCACTATCAATTCCCCCAAGACCTTTAATCTTTACAGACTTGAGTTGAGATAACATGCATGGAAACAAAAAAGTAACCTCCCAATCTTCGGTGGGATCATGATACCACCGCCAATAGTCCCATAAAAGAAACAAAACGATAGTTAATTAAAAAAAGATATCGGAAGCATTTGAGCTCGAGAATAGGACATAGGATTGTAGAGTAACAAAGCAAACACTAAAATTTTGGCTGCATAATTATTACCGGTGTGAGTCCTGATTCGGTATTTCCGCCATAAGAGATTCTATGCTCGGTAAGATCTTTATTAAGAATGATATTGCTTGAAAACAGGTTCTCACATGACAAGTTACCAGCTTCAAACATCGTACACTACCAAATTGAAATACGGGGCGACTGTCTAATAAGTTAGGACAATCTTGACACAAAAAGAGATTTGATCAGTTACATAACGTTATGAACAACACATGATCAGGTGTACCATAAATGTGATAGGGATCCGTAAATCCTTAATAGTGGTAGTACTTTTTCATAATAATAAGAGCCACAGATCAAAGGTCGTCGTTGTGGTAGTACTTTGCATATATGAACAATGGGCCATTGTAATTTTTTAATAAGAAGCTAGAATGGTTGCTCCTGAATTTAGAGGAAATTTCCAAGAATGTCTACTTTTATTTAGTTATTGCCAAAAATGTTTGCAACAGTATTTCTCTTAATAAACAAGACAAAAGTTACTATGTATTTACAATAATGCCATACATTTGATAATGGGTACACAATGGAGATATTTTTCACTCTTTATTAGAGCAAGTAGTACCGACAATCTCACGACCTATTCTATTTCCTTCTCTCCCGTCTCCGTTCCCTCTTTGCTTCTGCCATGAACTAATCAACTAAATCGTTTACTGCCATCAGTGCAATGAATTAAACTTTGAAGAATTTAAAGAGGTGTAGAGTCTGTAGAGATCATTGCTGCTCCTAAGTCCTATCTTTTGATGATCGATAGGGAAGAGGTATATCTTCTCTCAATTTGATTTTAATGTTTGTATATCAGCATAAGATTTTGTAGCTAGTAAACTAATCGAAATGGAATTGGTTTTGTACTTGTTCGAATTTCATGACACTTAGTACATCAGGAACCCTTAATTCAACTTGATTCTCAATTTCTTAAAAACTAAAATTAGGGTTCATGTGAATTTTGGGATTTTTGTATAACTCGTTTTTCTATGGAAAATTAGTTGGATGGGTGTTTATTATTTCTGCTTAACTAGTGTTTATTCAACTCTATTTTGTTCAATTTGATAATTAGGGGTTTATTCTTGATTGAAAACATTTCAATACTGTGTATGGATTTCCTACCTTTCGTATGTATGTATCACATTATCTAGTGGACATCATTTGCATTTTTTATGAACCGAATGGTTTCCTCTAAAATTCTAGTATATGTTTCAAATTTGGTTCTCGTGTTATTATTTATGTACTTCGTTTCCACCCTTCCATATGAACTGTCGTATTATGAGAATATTATTGAATCCTTGATATTATTTCAGTAAACTAGTGTATGTGTGTTGTTCACATTTTTCTGATCTTGAACTGTTTTAGGTTATATACATTATTCCGTTGCGGATTATTTCTCGAGCACTTGAGATACAAATTTGACAAGTCTTCATAGAATTCTCGTGCTTGATTTCTAAAATGAATGCTTTCATTCCTTTTTATCCCGAAATTTTTCATTTTTGAACACATATTCTCAGTCAACCGTTTTGAATGTATTCATGTCTTTCTTTAAAATGAACCCATAAAAATATACACATATTCGGATTTCGAGTGGCGTACTGGGGAATTAACGTTGTTAATGGGCTGGAAACCAACTCATTAGGAGGAAAAAAATCTCGATCATTAATCGATTTAGGAATGTGGTAACAGAGATCTGCCTTGTTGAATTGTTAAGTTGATACTTGTAAAAAATTTGAATATACGTAAGCACTAAAGCAGCAAAGGAAAATTTTGTAGGTTGCAAGCAGGGGTGTTCGGAGAAGAGGTAAACCTGCAGTTGTCGCTGAGGAAAGGTAAATATGTGAATTAGGAGTCGATTAGTGAGTTTCATAGTTTCGGCAATGAGTAAAGATCTCTTAACGAATAACACTATTATATGTTTTGGACTTTTCCATGGTTTTGTTATAAATTTTTATTGTGTTATGTAGGAAATATGTTTACCCAGATGAGTACAAGTACCGAACCGGTGACTGCGGAATGAATACCCACTCCACTACAGTGTACAAATACATTACGCGATGAATTGTCTAATCTTTGAGAAAGCCGTGTTTGGTCATTTACTTGACATTCTGATGATCGAGAAGATGTCCTGGGCCAATATTTAGTTTCTTAATGACCGGGCAGATTCATGTACCAGAAGACAAAGAAATCTGGTTTAAAGTTGGGGGTAAGGCATATAAGTCCAAAGGGTACTTAATTTTTTTTTTTTTTTTGCTCTGTAGAACTACTACACTGGTAACTTGATTTGGTACTAATTTTTATTCTGTAGAATCACTACACTGGTAATTGACTTAGTCGAATAAGTAAATCTAAAAGAATGTTCTGGTGTTGTAATTTAGTCGCAACAAGTAGTCATTTTAGACTTCTCTTTGCACATGTGAGCCTGCTGTTGCAGGGAGATTGCGAGAACTTATATTCAGGCATAGGTTAAAAATCAGGTTCCTAATGTTAATGGCAAATATTTAGTGAATTGGTTTATCGATGATTGTTCTCTTTGTGAAATAACATGTTAAATAATACACTGGCCTAGTCGATTATAAACCATGTGCAATGTGTGTCCTTTTCAGATTTGTTCGCCTCATGAATCATGAGTTACATACCCCATTAAGAGATGTTTTGAGTTGAATTACATCCTGCACATGAACTTGTTTTTTTTTTTCATTCCTATTTTTTTGTTCTAGTCAATTATCCCCGATAATGTTTCACACAAACTCAAGCATTCACTGATATGTTTGCAATTTTACTTGCATCCCATGATACATGATGCACATGGCCGTAAAATGCCCAAGTCTTTGAGAATTGTGATTGATCGACTTGAAGTAACAAATGGGGTATCCTATAGTAGTATGGTATATGATACTTAGTCACTGAAATGGTAGTTTAAAGGTTTGAAAATTTTCTGCAAATTTGGACAAGTACTGCATATTTATGCAGACTAGATATTCAATTAACTTTGAGAGCCTTGAAGTTAATGATCCAATATTCCAACCCTTTGTTGCACACAAGCACCCAAGTTTGCTAAGTTGCAGACTCTATCCTAACGCCATAATACACCTCAACTTGAGGATAACTCCATAAAGGTCACATGCGAAATTTGGTGCTATGACCTTGTATAGGGTTAGAGCTTGGCAAAAGCCTGCAGCTACTGATATCTCCTTGTATGCAGTAGACCATGCTATCCTCTCTAGTCTCTACTGACTAAATTTAAACATCAATAATTTCCTTTTGTATTCTTAAGTTGTTTTATTAAGTTTTTCTGATGCTTTCAGTATGTGAAGCTGATCGTATTCTCACTGCAATGGAATGGGTGTTGGACTTAAAGTTAGGCACGGACGACTCTTATACATACAGACAACTTCGTCTAATGGAACATCTTATTCCTTCCCTTTTACTGTAATGATTATATGTTCCTGAATTCGATGATATTTTGATGGATCATGAGTTCTAGAGAAGTAATGTGGCAGTAATAAATTTGACAGAGAACATAGTTTATCTAATTGGTTATAAATGTTAAACAATACTTGATTTTTTAACCTTTTGATCTCTGGGCTGCATATTACATTTTTCTTCCTATACGAGATTCGACAGCTGTTGGTTCATTAATAGCTAAAGTACAAGTTGGACCCAGTTTATTAGTAACTTTTTTTCAAGATTCGCCAGTTGTTGGCTCATGAATTATTCCACTAGTATAAATTACAAGTGGGTCCCAATTTATTAATCATCGTTGACTAAAATGTGCAAGTGGGGTGATCTTGGTTGACTTTCCTATACAAAGTTGGGGAGAACTACTGAAGAAGAAATTTACATTTCAAATGAGAAGTGAGAAGCGCTTGAAAACTGCCGCTAAGAAGAGATTTAAGTTTCAAATGAAAATTTTCAATTGAGAAGGAATTTTCCCACACAATAAGAAGTTTCTCAAAACATATTTCTCATGCTTGGATAGAAAACCAGTAATAATCTATATGAGATTTTGTGGTTGCTTTATAGTCTCGGGTAAACCTCGTAGCTTAGTATTAGAGACTTAGGTTACGCAAGTATTTATTTCGTTAATGCAAGTAAAATTGCTACATGTATTTCGGTAAGGGTAATCTGGTCTTTTTTGCGGTTTGCGAAATATTTGTTGCATTTACTCGGGTAAGGGTAATCTGGTCATTTTCACAATTCCCGAAATATTTGATGCATTTATTAAGGTAAGGGTATTTTGGTCATTTTCCAAAAAATATGCTTTATTTCATATCTGAATTTACACCCGATGTCTATCTCCGATGTCTGGTAAGGGTAGACTAGTTATTTTGACGATCTCTCTCAAATATTTATTGATCAGATTACGCTAAGATAAAGGTAATCTGGTCATTTTCCACGGTCCCCAAAGTATTTGATATGCATATTAAGATAAAGGTATTTTGGTCATTTTCTTAAAAAATCATGTTTTCATATCTAGAAGATTAGATTCTGCTAAAAAAATTCACTTCTGCAAAATTTTATTCACTTCTGATAAATTTTTATTTACTTCTACTAAATTTTATTTTATTCTGCTAAAATCTAGTTTGGTATGCACTTCTGCTAATTTTTTTTCTGTATTCTGATAAAATCCACTTTTTACAACCCCCTTTCGCAACCTTTAATAAAGGTCGTCGTAGGGTTATGACAAAAAAATTTGAGCTAGGTTCAGTATCGAAGTTGACGAAAAGGGGTGTCTTTAAGGTTTCGGGGAATATTCAGGTGGGATCTTACCTGTAGATGGGTGGATTCATCGTTCTTACAAAGTTTTCGACTTATAATAGTCTACTCACGGCCAGGTTTCGAGCTCGGAGCCAGGTTCAATATCGAAGTTGACGAAACAGGGTGTGTTTAAGGTTTCATGGAATATTCCGATGGAATCTTACATGTATGTGGGTTTATTCATCGTTCTTACGAAGTTTTCGACTTATAGGAGTCTGCTCGCGGTCACGTTTCGAGCTCGGAGCCAGGTTCAATATTGAAGTTGACGAGACTGGTGTGTTTAAGGTTTTGGGGAATATTTCAATGGAATCTTACTTGTACATGGGTGAATTCATCGTTCTTACAAAGTTTTCGACTTATAGTAGTCCACTTGCGGCAAGGTTTCGAGCTCGGATCCAGCTAGTTCAGTATCGAAGTTGACGAAAAGGGGTGTGGTTAAGGTTTAAAAGAATATTCTGATGGAATCTTACCTGTAGATGGGTGGATTTATCGTTCTTACGAAGTTTTCGACTTAAAGTAGTCTACTCGCGGCTAGGTTTCGATCTCGGAGTCAGGTTCAGTATCGAAGTTGAATAAAATTGGTGTGTTTAATTAAGGTTTAGGAGAATATTCCTATGTAATCTTACTTGTAAATGGATGGATTCATCGTTCTTACCAATTTTTCGGCTAATAGTGGTCCACTCACGTCTAGGTTTCGATCTCGGAGCTAGGTCATGCCTCGAAGTTGCCCGGCAGAGGGTTTGTTTAAGGTTTCGAGAGAATATTTCGACGGAATCTTACACATTAATGGATAGATTCATCGTTCTTACCAAGTTTCGGCTTATAGTGGTTCACTCCTTTGCCCGTGTTTCGATCTCGAGCTGTGTTATGACTTTATTCTACTAAAAAATATTTTGGTATGCGTACTTTTGCTAAAGTTTGAATCGACACTTAGCTTCATATTTATCGATTTTGATGATGTATCATGCTAAGTTTGAAGTCCGAACCCTCCCGGAGCTTCGTGGTTCAAAGTTTGTATCCCGCCATACCGAATTTGAAGTTCGAACCGACACTGAACTTCATATTTATCTATCTCGATGATGTATCATGCTAAGTTTGAAGTCAAAACCCTCCTCGAGCTTTTTGGTTCATAATTTGTATGCCTTTATACCACATTTGAAGTTTCAAATTGACATTGGTATTCATATTTATCGATTTCGATGATGTATCCCGCTAAGTTTGAAGTTGGAACCATCCTAGAGCTTCATGGTTCATAGTTCGTATGCCTTTATACCACATTTGAAGTTCGAATCGGTATTGAGGTTCATATTTGTCGATTTCATTGATGTATCCCGCTAAGTTGAAGTCAGAACCAGCCCAAATCTTCATGGTTCATAGTTTTTTTTTCGTTATACCATATTTTAAGTTCGAACTGACACAAAGATTCATATTTATCGATTTTGATGATGTATCCCCACCTGGAGCTTCTTGGTTCATAGTTTGTATGCCATTATACCGCATTTGAAGTTCCAACCGACGTTGAGCTTCATATTTATCGATTTCGATGATGTATCCCGCTAAGTTTGAAGTTAGAACCATCCCGAGCTTCATGGTTCATAGTCTTTTTTTTTGTCGTTATACCATATTTTAAGTTCGAACCGACACAAAGCTTCATATTTATCGATTTCGATGATGTATCCCGCTAAGTTTGAAGTTCGAACCAGCCCGAAGCATCTTAGTTCATAGTTTGTATGTCGTTATACCACATTTGAAGTTTGAATCGGCATTGAGCTTCATATTTGTCTATTTTGATGATGTATCTGCTAAGTTTGAAGTCGAAACCCACAGGAGCTTCCTAGTTCATAGTTTGTATGTCGTTACACCACATTTGAAGTTCGAATCGACACTGAGCTTCATATTTATCGATTTCGATGATGTGGCCTGCTAACCTGAGTCTACCATTGTGAACTAAATCTACTTCATGACTTGTATGACTGGTCGAAATTACTTCATAACCTAAGTGACTAGTTGAAATTCAACCCGAAGCACAGAGAGAAAGCACAAAAACACATAGAGAAAAAACAAAGAAAACACACTTGCTTGATCCGTATGAATGTCTTAAATCAAATCATGATCGTCCAAAGATTTTCAAGAATCTAGAATCCGTATGACAAATTGACAATATCTTATCCGTCCAAAAAAATTTATATAAATTTTCATCACCATTATCATCGAGATGAGGAATTAGTTCGTGTAGGTGATGCTTGATAGAGAAACAGGATTCGAGGCGGACGTAGAGACGGGGGAGTTTAATTTGAAAAGTTAGGGTTTGGAATTTTATTGAAGTTTCAATTTAGTGATAAACAAGAAGAAATTAAAGATTGGGTTTGGTGATCTGAGCATTATACATCGATGTTTGAACTAAAACTAGAGAAATAAGTGAGATCAAAGGAAGGAAATTGGGTAGTATATTAAAATTAAATCGATCTTTAAATTATCTACGTAATGAGTACAAACAAGGATATTAAAAAAAAAATTAAGATTTTTTTTTCCATTATTATCAAATTTGGTGTTGTTAAAAGAATCCAATTCAAATATGTGCAGAGATTGTTGAGATGGAAGGAGGTGAACAAAGATTGCCAGATGAATTACCACCAGATTTTCTTGGACTAATCTCTTTGGGCATGTTTGTTTGGTAGAGAAGAGGTATAACATTTTCCAAAAAGGGGTACTAACTTTGGAATGTCATCACTCATTGCAGCTTTAAACGACTAGACTAGAGAGAGATCAAAGAAAAAGACAAAAACGCAGACCATGAAATCACGGATAGAAGACTAGAGAGATCAGCTAACGGGCGCACTAGTTAAACAGGTGAGCTAATGCTAGCCAAGCACATAAATGACAAGTGCATGTGCAACTAAGCAAAGAAACACAGCTAGTTATACATGTAAACACAAATACTTAAACAAAGTGATAATTAATAATGAACAATTAATGGAGATGTAAAAAGAAAGTCTGTACTTATTCTTATCTCTTCTAGTCTTATTACGAGAGACCCGAATGGGTTTTTGATGGTGGATATACATAACCACCCATCATAACTATAACTCTACAGCCAACACGTTGTAGCTTGTGTGTCATTAACCAAGGCATGTATTCATGCATGAAGACACATAAGCCATAGAGGGTCCCACATAAATGAGGTCAGCCACACATCTATCTATAACATAAATGTGGTCATTTTTTTTTCTCGATCCGTTAATACTTTTCGTTAATTTATTTACGAGATAATAAAAAGCATAAACTATGATGCATATGACGAAAAGAAATGGTCTAGTCTAGTGGGCGATGGAGGTTGAGTGTGAATTGATGGATGGGTGCGATACATTTGCGGAGTCTAGACAACAACTAGCTATTGTGTGGTGGCGAGCAAATGAAGCTTTACGAAACCCGATACCAGACAGACTGAATCAATCGATTCATTGATTTATCTCGATAAATAAAAGAAAAAATGGCCAATTACATCACTCGAAATAACGTATTTCAAAAGCAAGCAAGTTGGGCACCTTCTCTGACACCGGTTAGGGTATATATTCCACCGAGTTGGTATACATTTTCACAAAAAAAAAAAAAGAAAAGTATTAACCAATTTTTTTGGCATACCAATCTTTTTATCTTTTAACATATCTAAAGAAAATGTCTGCATCTTCGCAAAACTCAAGCATCACTTCAGTTGGATTCAATTCTAGAAACTGTAACAAAAATGAAGACCAAAACCCCACATATACTACCATATATGGAGGGAAATATATACATGGGCATCCTGTGTTTGATTCTCACAAGCACGTACAAGAAGATCGCCAGTTACGTAAAGAGTGTGGCAAGTTGGGGATCCCGGTGTGCAGCTCATGTCACATTCCATTTCATGGCAACGGCATTTATACTAAGGAGGTGAATTTTGGGCAGGATTTATTTGAGAAACTCATCATGGTAGAGTTAATGAATATTGGAATGAGTGGAGATATTGTAGCACATAATTACAACCAACGTGCAAGGAAATAGGCAAGCTTTCTATGATGGGCTTGCAAATGTGCAAGTCAGTGAGTCCTAGTTTTATTTTTCCTAGTTTAATAAGTTATATTAGGTGTGAAAGTGTGACGAATTTGCATTTTAATTTTTAAGTTGTGTGTTTTTTTTTTTTTTTAATTATTTTGGTTGCTAGATTGTATCTTTTCTGTGTTGTTAGTTGAATTTTAATGTGGTTATTTCAATTTTACACAATTAAACAATTAGTAACAGGTTGTGGCCAATTGTATGGATCCATTTGCAACTAGCCAGTCAATACTGAACCAATCAAAAGCAACACTTCTAGTCAAATGAGAGTAATTTAACATAACTTTTCTGAAATTTGTGAAAGTAAAAAAATACAAAAACTGCTTTTGGAATTAAAGTTACCTTGTTCAGCCCACTCCTTTGTTGGAAATGAGTTGTGAGTGTTATAAAAGTTACCGTGTCAAATAGTTAGTTACTACCATATCATCTTCAGTTTTGTGTAGCAATATCAAAAATCCTCACACCCAAGGTTTACACATCTGTTTCATCTCCAGTTGGGTTTCGTACGACTAATTCACACCCTCAGTCACTTATCTTGCAACATTTTCCAGATCCAGCGTTGCTGGGACCTTTAAGCTGGACATTGCATTTTCTTGCACATATCAAAAAAGACCCATAATTTCAACATAAAATAGATAAAGGATTACAGGTACTCGCCCAAGGAAGCTAATAGTAAGGACACAAGATAAGCAGTGAAAATAACAAAAAATCGATATCAATTCATATTAATTTAAAACAACAACATCCACCATATAAAAAGACAACAGGGAGAAATAGCGGGGATAATCTACAAATGCAATATATAGAAATAAAATTATCCTAATCTCACTTTTTTACTTTTGTTTTCAAGTAGTGGCATAATGACCAGGCTGATGACAAGTTAGAACAACCTCGCTTTTTGCTCAATTTCTAGATTTCTCGTAGACACACTCACGATCTCCCTTCGGACGACCTTTACCTCTTCTTGTATTGGGATTCAATACGATACGCGCAGCAACCCTCTCCTGGGACATTCCAATATTACGAACTCGGTATTGAGATATTCTTCAACATATAATTCTAATTAGAGTTAAACCCATCTCAAATCCTTCCCTGAGACATAAACTTCATCCATAAATGTCAAACCCTAATTTTTGATTAAAACCCAGAAACCCTAATTTCATAGGGATCGAAGACAGAAATCATACAAAGTAAAATAGAAACTAACATTATAGAAGATTGAATCTATTAATTTCAGAGATTAACAATTTCAAAGATGTTAAAAATTTCAAAGACATTCAGAGAGAATACATAATTAACATAGATGAAAATTGGTACCAGCGTAAGATGATTGACGTATTTCTTTGTTGCAGAAGATGATTGACGTATTTCTATCGGGAGAAGAAAAGAAGGAAAAAATGAGAGAAGAGGAAGAAAAGAGATGCATTCGACGAAAAGAAGAAAAGAGAAGAAACGAGTTCAGTGTTAAAAAAGAAGATGCAAGAGGTGCGCGTGTGAAGCGAGTGTGTGGAGTTCGATGGGTGCACATTGTACTAAAATGGGTTCACATTATAAACTGACTTCCCAATTGTGAACACAATGTGAAGCTATGGGTACCCATTCCAAATTATATCCATATTGTAGACCCAATGGAAAACAATGTGTATACATTATTATTATTCATTAAAATAATAAATGCCCTTATTGTGAACACAATGAGATACACTAGGTACACATTCCAAATTATACCCTATTCTACACAATGGAAAACAATGGGTATACATTGATATCATCACATTGTGAACACAATTTGGAGCATTGGGTACACATTCCGAATTATACCTTATTGTAGACACAATGGAAAACAATGGGTATACATTGATATCATCACATTGTGATTACAATTTGGAGCATTGGGTTCACATTCCAAATCATTCCCATATTGTGAATGCAATGCGAAAACAGTGGGCATTGATATCATCACATTGTGAACACAATTTGGAGCATTGTGTTCACATTCCAAATCATACCCATATTGTGAATGCAATGTGAAAACAGTGGGTACACATTCTTATTATTCATTAAAATGAATATATGAAAATGAAAAATATGACTTATTGTGAAAACAATGGGAACAGTGGGTACACATTCCAAGTTAATCGTTGTTTTTGAACCAAACATTCGTATTGTGGACACAATGTAAAATTTTGTGGACACAATGCTAAATTCAAAAAATGGATGATTCTCTATTGTGGACACAATGTAAACCCGTGGGTACACAATTTTCAAAATAAAAAAGATTTTTTTGGCATTGTGCACACAATGTTTAACAATGGGCACACATTATATCTATTAAAATATTAATTAAAATCATACTATTTCTAAAAAGGTTTCCAAAAAAATAAATGTGGAGGACTTAGTAGTCATAACAATTTTAATTCAAGGGTAAAATAGGTAAAAAAAAATTCCATAAAACATTTTTAGGAATTTAGAAAATAGTGAACATTTTTGGTAATTAAAATTCCAAGAGTAACACTTTTGGGCAATGACCCGTAAATTCAGCTGAATTTCAGGTTTTTAACTAATCTGAGGACTGGCTATAAAGACAAAATAGATAGACGGTTCAAACAAGGGAAAAAAAACTGTATGAAGCAACAACTTTGATACAAAAAGGAAACACGTTTCTTCAACATTCTCTGTATTTGCAAGATAACAGAAGACAATCACAAATTGAATTTATTTAGAACATTAAGAACCGAGTTTTCAGTGGGATTCAGATAGATCGCCACCCTTCGGCAGCACCTGAATGTTTTCTAATAACTCTAAGATTATTCGTATTACCACTAGAATTAAAGGTTAGTTAGGAAAGAGCAGTTTTGTACTCTCTAACAAGTTGTTGTTCTTGCTGATAAGAAAAGAAAAGGTTAAAATGAAATTAAACATAATTTATCCTCTAAGATTATCATTAATGTATTGAAAAGAGAAACACTGAAATATTAGAAGAAAACTTTGGACATGCCAGTAGCTTTGAACAAAATTTCTTGGCTCTATTATAATGTTCATATTTGTTACCACAGATTTTCTAAAGAACCACTTCTTTAAAGTTTGAAGCATTTTCCAACAAAAATTCAATCAAATTGAACTCACTTTTAAGACCTCCAAGAGTCTTGGACCAATACCTTTCACAACTTTGAGGCTTGAGATGAGATGAGATGCATGGAAACACCTCCCAATCTTTGGTTGGATCTCACGGAGAGCCCTGTAGAAGAAGAAAAACAACACAATAGTTTCTCCAAAAACGATTAACAAAAAATGGCACTGGAAACATTTGAGCTTCCGAGTGGAACATAGCACTATAGAGTAACACAAATACCAAAGTTTTGGCTGCTTAATAATTAATTACCCGTTCCAAGTGCTCATCATCCAGTATTTCCACTGAAAAGAGATTTTATGTAAGTTTTGGACGAACTAGAGGAGAAATGTTCTCCATAATATATTCACACCTGTTGAGATTATTAGTCCCACATGGTTGGGTTATTTAAGATCCTGCGGTTTATAATCTATTAGGGCCTCTCCACTCATTGCCAATTGGTTTTGAGTTGGATGCCCATATTCTAATATGGTATCAGAGCAGGCTATTTGCGACGAGTCATTTGACCGCGCCTTTACTTCGCGTCACCCAATTTATTGTCCACGTGTTAGACCCAACGAGGCTACACGTGAGGGGGCGTGTTGAGACTATTAGTCCCACATTGTATGGGTTTCTAAGATCCTGCGGTTTATAATCCCTTAGGGCCTCTCCACTCATTGCCAATTGGTTTTGAGTTGGATGCCCGTATTCTAACATGGTATCAGAGCAGGCTATTTGTGTCGAGTCAGTTGACCGCACCTTTACTCGCGTCACCCGATTTAATTGTCCACGTGTTTGTAAGACCCGCCGAGGCTACACGTGAGGGGGCGTGTTGAGATTATTAGTCCCACATGGTTGGGTTATTTAAGATCCTGCGGTTTATAATCTATTAGGGCCTCTCCACTCATTGCCAATTGGTTTTGAGTTGGATGCCCATATTCTAATAACACCAAGTATAATCTTCCCAAACGAAAGTCAGGAGATACGGAAAGGTCATTTCTAGTTCATTGCCACCTATCAAAACAATAATAAAAATTCTCCCTTATTCTTCTTCGATTGAAAACCGAATTCTAACAGAACAAACCAAAATTATTCCATCGATCCCATCCTTTTCAAGATTAATGCGATTGACCATCACGTAGCTAAATATTCATTTCCTCTCTATGATTCAAATATCTTTGAAAAGATGAATAATTACTTTAGGAATTTGCTAAGTATACTTAAGATGTTCAGCTATATATGCTGTGAAAGCATAGGAAAACGAAAGAGAATTCAAATGGAAAATAATGCAAGTACGTCCTGGTGTGTCGATACCTACCAAAAAAAAAAAAAAAAAAAAAGGCGTGTCAATGAAATTAGCAACTTGACCGAGCATAGTTGTCTTCATTTTGCATTCAGTTCTTACGCCAGAAGCACAAGGCCTTTAATCAAATTCCTTATTACCAAGAGCACTTTTTCCATCTCCAACTCTTCCAAACTGAACTAAGGTTTTTGCTTTACTAGGTGAGGCAACGGGCACTTTCCAATACCTTAACCCATGATCAATGCCATAGAGAAGAGCTAAAAATACCTTGACATGTGGGATATGGAATTCCTGTCTGAGTGTGTAATCAAGAAAATCAAACCCTATGGCAGCTGTGTTTGGATGCAAGTGTGAAGCTTTTCCTTCTATATATCTCGGTCTACCAATAGGCGATCAAACCCTATTTAAATCCAAATGGGATATAGTCGTGGAGAAATGCAAATCCAGACTTGGTACTTGGAAACGAAGTACTCTTTCAAAAGCTGGTAAGCTCACTTTAATTAGAAGTGTCCTTCTTAGTTTACCAATATATTATTTCTCTTTGTTCATGGCTCTTGTCTCTGTGATTCACAAAATACATAAAATCATCAAAGACTTTCTCTGGCACAACTCAGCCGATAAAAAGAATACTCATTGGGTTGGCTTTTCAAAATTGTGTAAGCCTTTAGACAAAGGTGGCTTGGGTCTTCGTAACATTAGTGCCATGAACACAGCCTTGATGAAAAAATGGTGGTGGAGGCTTGGCAAAGAAAGAAATGCTCTTTGGGCCAAGATCATATTCGAGAAATATGGTTTTTCTGATTTGGGATGGAGAACCAATATTCCTACTACCACTCATGGAGTCAGTTTGTGGAGAAATATTTCCAAGGTTGCTGATGATTTCTTTAAGTGCACTCAATTCAAAATTGGAAATGGTAAGAGAATCCGTCTTTGGGAGGACAAATGGTATTCTCAAGGTCCTTTGTTCGTGGCTTTTCCAAGAATTTATGAAGTCTCTGGCAGTAAAAATTGTTCCCTTCACTCGTTATATGCTAGTGACGTTTCCCGTTTTCACTGGGATCTAAAAATCAAGAGAAGAAGGCTTTATGATGCTGAAATATCTGAGCTCACTTCTATTCTCCAATTGCTTGATGTCGTGGTGTTTCTTCCTGATGTGGAGGACGAATTGGTTTGGGTGGGAGACAAATCAAGGGTGTTTACAGTTAAGTCTGCCTATTTAAATGATACCAATGACTCTTCTACAGTCTCTTTCCCTCATAAGAAAATATGGTCAAATTATTGGCCTCATAAGGTAGGATTTTTTCTATGGAAATTGGTTCAAGACAAGCTCCCAACCATCAATAATCTGCAACAAAGGAACTGGCCAATAGTTTCTGTCGCTGGCAACCCTTCACCAACCTTGTGCTCTCTTTGTAACATGGTTCCGGAATCTCATCTCTTTTAGGAGTGCTTATTTTCAAAACATATCTGGGCTTACTTTTGTGCTCAGGCAAACACTCAAGTGCCCTCTTTCAATAGTTTATTTGAATTGTTTAAAAACTGGGTTGTCTACAAAGGTCCTGCCTTGTCTGAATCGGTGTGGAAATGCTTGCCTGCTAGCATCTGGAGCATTTGGCTAGAAAGGAATTCGCGTTGTTTCAATGGGAAGAAGAGAGGGTTGGACGCCGTTATCACTGACGCTAAAGTGAGCGCTTTCCACTGGGCTGCAATCAAGACAAAAACAACTAATCTCTATCTTCAGGATGTTATCTCAAACTGGAAGACTCTCTTATTTGATCCTCCATAGTTCGATGGTATGTTTTGGTTGTATTTTTGGGTTTTTTCCTTTATTATTTTCCCTTTTTTTCCCTGCTTGGTGGCTAGCCTTTGTGTTGTTTTGTAATTCTGCCTTCTTTCTTAATATATCATCTATTTACTGAGCAAAAAAAAGAAAAAAAGAAAATCAAACCCTTGTTGCTTCTATAATGAACTTCGACAGTTCAACCTCAATTGCTTTCAGAGCCTTGATTCCAAGGCTCTGAATAAGCAGACAAAATAATAAAAATGAATCCAAATTAATAGGAAACCCAAAAGAAACACAAAGGAAACTAGATAAAATTAAACATAAACCATCCTCTAATGTTAAATTCATCAGTAGCTTAATCCAAGACAAATATTGCAATATTAGAAGAAGACCTGTGACACGCCAGTAGCTTGTGTTGAGATTATTAGTCCCACATTGTTTGGGCAATCTAAGATCCTGCGGTTTATAATCCTTTGGGCCTCTCCACTCATTGCCAATTGGTTTTGAGTTGGATGCCCGTATTCTAACATGGTATCAGAGCAGGCTATTTGCGACGAGTCATTAGACCGCGCCTTTACTCCGCGTCACCCGATTTAATTGTCCACGTGTTAGACCCAACGAGGCTACACGTGAGGGGGCGTGTTGAGATTATTAGTCCCACATTGTTTGGTGCGTTGATGTTGAACAGGATCTCCAGACATATATATCGCACTTACATTGTCACAGTAAACAATAGTAGCACGTCGTAGAGGTAGTCGGAGCTCTAGAAGAAGATTGCGAAGCCATGTTGTTTCCGCAACCGCATTTGCTACTCCCGGTATTCGGCTTTCAAAGATCGGATCGAGAGAGGCTGTGGCTTGACGCTTGGAGGACCAGGAGATGAGATTGTCACCAAGAAAGACACAAAAACCAGATGTCAATCGTCGAGAATCGACAACCCACCCGATCGGATCGAGTATCTTTGTTAAGCCGAGATAGAGGAGATCGGGAGAAACGATCAGTGGTTGATGGTGCCACTGAAGATAGCGAAGAATTCGCTTGAGGGCATGCATGTGAGGCTCACGGGGATCATGCATAAATAGACATACCTGCCGAACAAAAAGTATGCAATATCTCGGCCGAGTAAAAGTGAGGTCTTCAAGAGCACCCGCTAGGCTTACGTATAGAGTGGGATCCGAAATTGCCGGGCCGAAGTAGCACTCGAGCTTGGAATCATGTCGGCCGGAGTAGTCACCGGATTACTTTTTGTCATAGAGGCACGCGATGATATCCTGTGCATATAATGACCGAGACAAAAATAATCCACGAAGATGAACGAGTAACTTGATGCCCGAGAAAATGATGTAGTGGACCAAGGTCAGACATGGAAAACTCTCTCTTCATCAAATCAATGAAGCGACATAGGAGAGCATCAGTAGAGGCAGACAAAATGATGTCATCAACATATAAAAGTAAGTATGCCGTTTCGGATCCCGATTGATAAACAAAAAGTGAGGGATCACATACACTACCACGGAAACCGCAACTTTGTGATAAACTTGGCAAATCTCTGAAACCACGCCACAGGAGCCTCGCTTGAGTCCATAGAGAGATCTACGTAATCTACATACGTAATCGGGGTGAGCAGGTCAACAAATCCTGGAGGTCATGCATATAGACCTGTCTCGGTTAGATCACCATGAAGAAAAGCGTTCTTGACATCTAGTTGATGTATGGGCCAAGATCGTGATGTAGCAATAGTGAGAACAAAGATTTAATAGTAGCGAGGTTTAACAACCTGGACTAAATGTTTCAAAACAAATCAACTCCAACTTGTTGAGATTTGCCATTGGCAACAAGACGAGCCTTGTAACGGCTGTAGGGATCCATCAAAGATTATATTTATGACTTGACCACATAGAACGAATAACATGAGCATCACGAGGTCGTGGTACAAGTTCTCAAGTATGATTTTTTAACATAGCATTGTACTCGTCTTTCATGGCATCGTTCCAGTTTATGTCCCTAAGAGCATACAAGTGAGAACGGGGAATAGGAGAGATATGGCGTAAGGTTTGGACATGGAGATTGAGCCGGTGGATTGGTCGGTAAATACCACGGGAGGCTCGAGTAACGAGAGACGAGAAGGAGCCGAGTGGGGGAGAAGTTGTAGTGGGAAGGACAAAGTAGTAGGTGACGAGGATGGAGAGACCGTAGTGGGAAGGATAGTAGTAGGGACGGTAGTGGAGTTAGGATCTCAGAGCTTGAGGGGCGGAGGAGATGGTGGAGTCTGCACACCAGGAATTAGTGCGAGAGAGGACCCGTAGAAACCGACTTAGAAAGATATTGGACCGACGTAGGTATAGGGGTCTATTAGGGAAGGTTGGTTTTCGGACATAAGAGTCGGTGGAACCGACGTAGGCTTGGAGGTTGGAAGTGGAAAGGACGCGGCGGATGGGAAGTTGGACCGACGGTGGGGAGGGTATAGGGTCCTGAAGTAGTGGGTGAGATAGTGGAAGCTTTGAGTGTCATGAGGTTGATCATGATGTATAGATGGGTAAGAGAGGTTATAGGAAGAATGGAGGATATTTGGGGGAGACTCGACAGTAGAAGTCGCGGCGACCACTACCGACCAATATCGGGCCGATGATTGGAGGAAGCCGATCCATGAATACCTCGAAACAGAAGGTTGCCCAAGGGGAGACCCGAGATCAACAAGATCAAGAGCAAAGCCGCTGCGTCACGAACTTCGAGATGGCGCCCTATACAGAAAATCATATCTAGGGCCATTGCTAAAGTGCCTGAGTAAGGAGGAGGGGCAGATGATCCTCAACGAATTGCACTATGGGGCTGCGGGAAACCACAGCTCGGGTCGCAGCCTAGCGGCACGAGCTAAAACCATGGGATACATCTGGCCATACATGAATGAGGACGCGAAGCATATGGCCATCGTTTGCGACGAATGCCAAAAATTTGGGAATAAGATACATGCACCGGCCGTAACATTAAACTCTGTCATCAGTCCCTGGACCTTCGCTAAATGGGGAATCGACATCGTGGGACCATTACACGTCGGATCAGGACAAAGGAAGTACTTAATTGTAGCCACCGACTATTTCACCAAGTGGGTCGAGGCCGCTCCACTAAGACACATACGGGATAAAGATGTTTTTCGATTCATCTGGGAACACATCATATGCCGCTTTGGGGTTCCGGCAGCAATCGTCTCTGACAACGGGAAACAATTACAAGGCAAAAACATCGACCTGCTATTCAACACTTACAACATCCGAAAGAGCAAGTCCACGCCCCTATACCCCCAAAGCAATGGACAGGCCGAGATCACAAACAAGACTATCGCCGATAACATGAAGAAGAAACTTGACGGGGAATATGGGGAATGGTGTGAAGAGCTCTACAACGTCTTGTGGGCATATAGGACAACCCGCAGGGAGGCAACTGGATTGTCACCTTTCATGTTAACATACGGGACCGAAGCCATCCTGCCTACGGAGGCGATGATACCCACCACAAGGACCGAAGCATGGAGGCGAAACATCTCGGCAGATTTTATCTTGGCTAAACTCGACGATCTAGAAGAAACGAGAGAGATGGCCCTGCAGAAGATGGAGAATTACCAACGAAGGATCCAACGAGAATACAACAAACGGGTTCGACCAAGAGAATTCCAACCAGGGCAGTTGGTACTAAAGCATCTGCCCATTATGAGCGTGACAAAAGGGCGGTAAACTTGCACCACGGTGGGGAGGACCCTACACAATTGTTGAGAAGGTCGGAGAAGGGGCATACAAGATACTGAAGCCGGACGGAACACCCGAGCCACGACCGTGGAATGCGGCACGACTAAAGCTCTACCATCCATAAAATCAGGTAAGATATCTTGTCATCTATTTCTGTGAAAGGCCGCGAGGGGTTGGAAATATGACAAGTGCGTCTGAATGGTCGTTTCGAACCCGGTGCGATGGCATTGTGCAAGTGCAGGCGACTTTACACTAACACGGACTATTCGAACTCGGGACGATGGCGGTGTGCAAGTGCCGAGGTAGTTCGGGGGCCACTGGCGGTTGGAAACCAGCGGCCGATTGTCGAGGCATGAGTACTCGACAGTCGAGCAGTCAACATTGCTCTCCTCGCAAGTGGCCGAAATCGCTTGCCCAAGAAGATTAATCGATAACTTCTTGGGATGTCGATCCCATAAAAACTAGGAAAGACCAACTACCCTTTCACTAGATCTCGAAAGACGGTGATGAGATGCCTCAATCAGGACATGGCATCGGGCCCGATGACCCTCCTTGTTGAGTGTGTTCGACAGAAACGGCATTTATGGCTAACCTATCTATTCGTACAGGCACACATAACAAGGTCACGACAGCAAACCACACGTCGTCAACTCAATATAAATAAGGATAATAACATCAGTAGCATAATAGCGTCAGTAGCAAGAAGAACAAACAAAGCTGGCGTAGCGCACCCATAAAAGTTGTACAAGAAGTTAAAAGGTGTTCAAACGAATTACAACCCAAGGGAAAGGGTAAGAAAGCGACGCAGTGTGTGCAAAATACACGTTCACTCCTTGAAGGGACGGGCCCCGGATCGCCTTCTTAGCAGCGGCATCGGCTCGCTTTTTATCGAGCACCCTTCACACCGGCTTTAACCTTCGAGACAAGTTCATCGCTAAACTTCTCCTTCTCGGCGGCAAGATCCTGCGCCAGGTATCTGACGCCGCTTTCAGCGGTGGCCACCCGCTCAAGCGGTTGAGCCTCTTTCCCCCTTCATCGGACGTTCTCCTCCTCCAATGATTCCGCCTTCTTAACGCTCGTTGCAAAAACAACAAAGCCGGTCGGTCACACAATAATAGCCTTAGGATAACGACGAAAGAAGCGCAACATGGGGCACACCACCTTCCAACAAAGGGGCAACTACCCTAATGGTCTCCTCAGACTCAGACAGGCTACACTCGAGAGAAGACAGCTTCGAAGAAAGCTCTAAATATCGCTGTTCGTTAAACTCATTGGTGGGGCAGTACTTCTTGTGATCACTCCACTCGGCCCTCTGACGGGAGTGGGCTACCTGCAAACCTGATAGTTGAGAACGAACCCACTCCAACTCTCGGAGACCTTTTTGGACTCATTAAGTTTCTCAAGGATTCTCGGCTACACTTCTCGGCGGCGTCCCTGCGCCAAGATCCGGAGACGATCTGCATGCAAATCTCGAACACTGAAGCCTCAACCGACCACCTTTGACCCTCCAGGTTGTCGGCCAACAACGTTTTATCGGCTGCAACCCCACAGGAACCGAGCTAAGTTCGCCCTAAGATTGTCAATCTCCTCGAACGTACTCGAACGTCGTCGTAGCGATGTAGTTTGGACTGAAGATCTTCAATATCGGTCTCTAAACGATCGATCTTAGCGTCCTTGTTAACTATTCTCTGTTGCAAATTCGAAACATGATCCCGTTCTATGTTCACTTCCCTTTTCAACAAACGGCACCTCATGGCAGCGTCGGCCTCCATGCACTAGAGGATTCGGCTAAGGGGAGTACTAAGCTCGGGATATTGGCACTACAAGATCAATCATGACTAGTTGAAAGTAAAATAAGTACCTTGGACCTCGGCCAACTCCTTCTCCAACTTCCGAGATCGCTCACGTTCCTGGCTCGTAACGAGAGGCGGAGACTCTCCTTCTCTAAGAACCTCCTGCTGGAGAGCGGCATTCAACAACGAGCGGTTGATGTCATATAAACAGCACCAACATGCTCAGCACTTTACCTAAAATATGAAAGCGACACCCAAACAACTCAACTCACCAGCAGATCGAAGGTAGGGAGGCGAAATCGGGAGAAATAAGTTCCCCAAGAGAGTTGCACATAGGGCCCGAGACGGTGAAGGAGGTATTGCTGCCCGAATTAAGAGCCACGGAAGGACGAGTCCACGGCAGCCCGCTCCCGACAACAACTTTCTCCATGTCACGGTTGATCACAAGGTTCCCACTACCACCCGACTTCTCCGCCTGTCCCGACTCATCTTCATTACCAAGGGTATCGCCCTCCTCATCGAAAAGACCTTCATCATCATCACCATCGGACATAACATACACAACGCCATCGGCGAGAACAATCCCTTCATCAGTTTCCTCCGGGGCAGGCACATCCTCCTTGGGTTCCTTACCCCTTCCCTTGGACTTTCACCTACAAGGGTAGACGAAACATCAGAAGGCTTCTGAGGCGACTTCCTCAGGAAATGGGACAAAGGTAGCCGATCATCGGGATCCTCACCGTCCTTCGCCGAGGTACCACCCGCCTTGTCAACCCTCAGTTTCTGTGCATAAGCCGATGTCAGAACCATGCAAAGCAACAAATAGGGGCACGTACATGTACGTCAAATAAAAAACGAATAAGTATATTTGTTACCTTCCTGTCTCCTCATCGGTTCCCTGCAACTCTATCCCTCTTCCAATGAACAAGAGTCCCAGCAGGAACACCTTGGGACTTAGTCTGGAAAACACCAAAACTAAAACATCATCCCACGAGTCGCCCGAGCCGATCAATCAAGCTAGAAAGACAGAAGAATACACTTACCCGATCAACATTGACTACCCAGAAAGGATAAAATTCGGCCGGAGGAGGAAATTTGCCACTTAAAAGAGGACCGGAAATAACCAAGGGAACCGATCCCAAGCCGTGTCATTAGTATGACGGGCGTGCCTGTTGGAACCCTTCCCCTCAGGATCCTCATCCAAAAGAAGCCTCCTAACACCTTCGGGAAAAGTTTTATGGCGATGAGGACTGGCAGCAAACCCGGCGAGATCGCCATTGGTAGTATTCCTGCTCCGATAATTATCAGCGGCCAGCGCGGGAGTATAGTCACTCTCTGGGAAGGATCGTAGGTAGACCAAGTGGTAGGAGCACATTCGCCTCGGCTACGCTTTTCCCACTCGGACAGATACGAAAGGTGTTGCCGTTCCACCCGAGCCAAGGCGCGGCACGGCGAATCTCGAAAGGCCTCGTACGAGCAGGCGGCTAGGATCATATAGAGGGAAACGCGGCCGAGCTCTAACGGCCCCTGGTGACGATGGTCGCCTCGGCCGAATGAGGGAATCTCAAAACATCGTCCCTCTTCAGAACACCCTTCCGGCACGACAAGAGCCGACGTCATATCCATGGAGATCGAACTCATCCTTCAACCGTTGAGCGTATTGCTCATCCGACAAGTCTTTAGCAACCCTCTTGTCAGCCCTACAAGAAAACGAGGAAGGTTTATCAGTGAAGATAGAATCTAGAGCGCGGTAATCATACTTGGAAGGACTCTCCACAACAAACAGGGAATCAAGCGAAACGCCGTCTTCATCAGAAAATACATAACTCACATACCTTTTTTTCGTCATCGAGGGAGTTGAAGACGCCATGAAAATCAGTATGAGAAGTGACAGAAAGGGCGAAATACGGCCGGGATCGGAAGTTGCAGCGGTGACGGAAACTGAGAAGATGCAGAACGATGGAGAAGAAAGGAAAGAAACCTGTGGAAAATAGCGGATGACAATGAAGGAGAGGTAGACAGAGAACGGAGAGGAAGAGGAAGATGGCAGAGAAAAAATAAAGAGGGAATGAGGTTTTAGAGTCAGGTTTATAAACCTCTCCAATGGTAACCGACGAGGGAGGTGAACCGGTGGCAACGCACGAAGGAAGTGGGGAACGGCATGGCGGAAAACCGCACATGACCGAGGATGTGGGAAGACGAGGCGGTTTCTTCCCACGTGTCGATCACACGAGTGGAAGAAGGGGCATAAATGTAGGTGTGAATAATCCACGGGGACGGGTGGAGCCATCCCGGTCGAGGCGTACCAAAGAAAACGGAGTAGTGAAAGCACCGAATCACCCCACCCCGGATTTGGGCGCGAGAAAAGAGGTATGAAGACAATTCGAGAGATCGAGGCAAAGGGGAGAAAAAGTTACGATGTGACGATCCTCGAGTTCGAGGACATTTAATGCTCGACAAAGTAGGTAAAGAGATAAAGAAGACTCGGTCAAACTCGGCCGAGAACCCAGAAGGCGACATCGGTCAACATCACCTAACAAGCAACATCGGATGCAGCCACCACTCAGCCAGATGCTCCAACTAGGGTAGAAGGGAAGATCGGATGAAGCATCGGGTAGACACCCGAAGAGATCATCAAGGAAGATGTATTAGGCCCAACACTGTAATATCGTTGTATCACCATTTTATGGCTATAAATAGGAATCATGTATAGGGCTAGAGAGGTAAGTGAGAAGTGAGGAAAGAGAGTACACCAAGAGCATAGAGAAAGCATACGATTTGTAACCTTAGGAAAAATAGTAATAAGACCTTCCTTTCACCCCGTGGACGTAGGTAATCATGCCGAACCACGTATCTCTTGCGTTCTTCTATATCTCTACTTTGTTTGGTTTCTTTATACATGCATGAGATCCTTTGGATGTAGGGGTAGGATTTTCTACATCTACATTCTGGCGCCGACTAAGGGGACCGTATAACATCTTCGGATACCTTGAGGTCGTTACCAAAAGAGGAAAATCCAAGCTCCTAAGCCACTTTGTGTGCTAGTTGACGCTAAGAGAGAAACTCTTTTGGTTCTTTATTTTTTGTTTTCCTAACAAAACCTTTCGGAGTTTGATTCTTGCTCTTTATCTTTGTTTTCCTAACAAAACCTTGCGGAGTTTGATTCTTGCTCTTTATTTTTGTTTTGCTAACAAAACCTTGCGGAGTTTGATTCTTGCTCTTTATCTTTCCTTTCATAGCAAAACCTTATCAAGTTCGCTGTGAGTCCGCTTAGTATCCCTGTTCATTGTCTTTACGTCTCCTGAAAAACGTGTCTTTCGTTCAGAAAAGGTCGTCAAGACTGTTTCAATAGAATAAGCTACTTGCTTAAGACACCCCAGCGAGTTGTTGGAAGATCCGCGAGCTCCCAAAATAACATCTTTCGATGTTGGTAGAAGCTAGAAGGAAACCCCATCTCGCCGGATTTATCATTTGAGACCTTGATAAAGAGAGATTCAACAGCTCCTATCAACATCCGTTGAAAATAGTCGATGCTTAATGAAAAACTCTAACGATCGAGACGCCTAGGCGGCTAGATTTACCACCTTCAGAATTTAAGGATAGACATCGTTACATTTGCCTTCATTTACTCGTCATTGCTTAAACCCTTCCTTTTAACAAGTTAAGCAAAGTACAACAATGGTAGAAGCAAGACTAGCTCTTTAATCGTTGAGTCCTCTTCGGAAACCATGGATGGAAGGATTATAGTGAGCGGCACGTTAGTGAATCTCATTTTGATCCTACACTGGAAGCCGTCTGACATCGAGAAAACCCGTAAATATCCCATGATTCACTTCGTGGGAAGACCATCGGCACGACGGTTGTTGAGGGTCGTTGTTACTATCCATCGTCGCCAAGAAAGAGACCTTCCGATTTAATGTACGGGTGGTCAATGACTCCTGGCGCAGGGAATGTTAGGACAAATAATGATGCATAGGGAAAGTACCGAAAGCGATGTGTCGGGACAGCCTTTTAAAAATTGTCTTTTAGGGCCAAAACAACCTGACTGCTGAGACCAACACGCTAGCGTAAACGGAAGTGTACTATAAAAACCTGTCCCACCTCGCGTTGTTGAACTGCTGTACTCATTTCCTTAACCTTTTCGAAGGCAGTTCGAAGTAAGTACTGTGTCCTTTGCTGACGTAGGTACGAACGGATATGCGAGCCGAGGAACGAGGACGATAACAAAGGCAATGGCAAGTACCTCCAAGACGAGCAGGATCCTGAGGAACCGGGTCACGGCGGGATCTAGCGGGCAAGAGGGACTCACGGATTCTCGGCACGAGGATCGTCGACCTAACAACCAGGGCGAGACTCAGGCGTTGACCAAAGGCATGACTACGGTCGACGAGGAGGTCGATTTGGGCCGAGATGACGATTTCCCACCCGGGGTGTTGAGGATCAACCCGAGCCAGATGGGGCCGAGGAATGAGGGCAGCATGGAAGACGGGAGAACAGCATCGGATACCGAGGAGGAGGAGGAAGTTCAAACGATACGCGAGGAACGAAGGAGAGAAAGACAACCGACAGAGTACCAGCGAGACCTAGAACGAGAAGCTGAGAGGCTTAGGCGAGTATACTTGGCAAGGGGGGACCTTAATCGGGACATCCCCCCGGTAACGGTCGACCGCCCCACAGCTCCGATCGTTCCCCGTAATCGGCTAACCACCCCGCAGACTCCGATTGTTCCCCGGTGGCGGTCGATCACCCAACAGCTCCGATCGTCTCCCACAATCGTTCTCGTACCAAGACCCCCAACCGCACCCCCTAACACAACGGGACACCAAGTGAATGGTCACTCCGATCACGAGAGCACCGACCCGATGTTACTTGCTATATCTTGCAAGCCAAAGAAGACAAGAAGACCTAATGAGAGAACGCAAAGGAGAAACTGGCGTTAGAATACGAAAATTACCGGCTCCGCAACGAGAGGCGGGGTCGAGAGGATCATCGAGCCGGCGCCTCTAGCAACCACACTCCACCGAGGGACGCCCCACCCCCTCACCAAGCCGAGAACGCATACCCGACCCTAATCGGCCAAGAGAAGGTATGGGCCAGCCCGAGATTCTTCGGCCGATGAGGGAAGCAACCAATGAGAGTACGGATCGTCCACCAAACAAAAAATCGAGCGGCTCGAGCGTATGGTTAAGAACCGGCCAGGAGATAACGAGGATGATAAGTTAGCGAAGTAATCAATGAAGCCCGAGGAAGACGCCGTTTACTAGGGAATTGGACCGGACTCCGTTTCCACCCAAAATGTAAGCTGCCTATCTTCCCATCTAGGTTCGATGGCACAGGCGACGCAGGAGAACACATCAAGATGTACGGCATGTCCTTGCTACAGTGGAAGAATCACGATGTGGTCATGTGCAAATTCTTCCCTGCCAGTTTGGAGGGAGAGGCAAAGAGTTGGTTCTACACCCTGCCCGATAAATCCGTCGGGAGCTATGCAGTTTGGTGGAAACCTTTCTCGAGACCTATATGCATAACAAGTATAGCTCGGCCCAGTCGACAAGTTGTTCACCCTGGCACGAAGACTCAGGGAGTCGTTGCGTTCTTTAACGGACAGATGGAGGAAGTTATGCACGGATATAGGGAAAGCACCGGTCGACCAACAGATATCCGGCTTCGATAACTCGCTAAGAAAGTCGGATCCCATCTGGGTGGCAATGTACACGGAGAAACCTAAGACACTAAGGGAGATCCGGAAGATGCAAGAGCACTATATCGCCTTGGAGGAGATTCAGGAAGGAGCGCAAGATAGGGGAATACAAGAGGCAAGCACTGCAGAAGAGGCCACCCCGAGAGAAGCCACGAAACGATCCGAAAAGGCCCGGTGCCCAGCACCAGGGTGAGAGCAAGAGAGTTTGGGTCGAGAAAGGAAAGAAGCCTCGCCACGAGCCAAGATCTTATACTCCGCTAAATGCGCCATTGGAAGAAGTGTTCAAGGAGGTTGAAAAGAGGAACGACATCCGTTATCCCAAGACTCGGGGAATCCAATTCGACGGAACAAGGAACCACCCGGAATTCTGCCATTACAATCGATTCGCGGCCATTCAACCAATGATTGTAGAGAAGTGAAAGACATCGTCCAGCACCGATCCGCGATGGGTACTTACGGCATTTAAATCAAGACATCGCCGACACCTGCCGAGCGATGTCCCGGTGCACCAGATAAAATTAACCGCGACACCCCGGTTCGCTGTAACACCATATCACACTCAGCAACTCAGGGGTACGACCTGGGAACATGTATCACCTCGAGAATCCATAAGAGGGACCGATCAGGCAAAGAAATCCTCAGTATGGCCAAGACCCTACCCATGGAACCATGGATGATGCAACCAATCACCTTCTCGGCAAAAGACGTCCCATTGAACGGCCAAGCACACGGGACCCCTAGTAATAACCCTATTGATCGAGGAATGGGGAGTCCGCGGGATATTAATGGACAGCGGCAGCTCGGTCGAAGTACTGTTCTACTACACTTTCAAAAGGATGGAGTTGTCCGATGATATCCTGGTCTCGTCCACCTATCGAATTTACGGCTTCAACGGTACAAAGAATAAAGTACCAAAGGGAGAAGTCACCCTCCGAGTCTCGGACGGGGAGGGGTTCCTTGACACACTCACCACCTTTTGCGTGGTCGATGTCGTGTCACCATACGAAGCAATTTTGGGTCGGCCCTGGCTTGCGGGGGATTAAAGGGGTCGCCGCGGCTTATCATCAGAAATTGCGGTTCCGTCTTACCGAGGAGTGGTAGAGGCACTAGGCGATCCCAGCGGCAAGGCAGTGCGTGCAAATAGACGTCCAACAGAATGAGGGAGGCGGTCGAGAAACGTCAAGAAAAGAAGAAGTCAAAGGAAGTAGAGGCGGGCGAGGAGCTGGAAAGGGTAATGTCGCAAGCCGTCGCTACCTATGAAGCCGGCGAGAAAGAGACCTTATAGCAATCACAGGAGCCGGTAACAATCGGCAAGCCAAAGAAAAATTTCTCGGCCCTAGAACCAACTCGACAAGTCAATCTGGGCACCGAGGAAGAGCCGAGATTAGTAAGGATAGGGTCCCTCTTAACAAGTGAACAATCCCAACAGTTGATAACCCTTCTGAAGGAGCACATGGACATATTCGCTTGGCAAATGCACGATATGGAAGGAATTGACCCGAGTGTCTGCTCGCACCACCTGCGGATAAACCCCAAGTTCAAACCAATCAGGCAAAAAATGAAAAGAATCGCACCCGAGCTACAACCGGCGGTGGAGGCCGAATTGAAGAAGTTGTATGCAGCGGGGATCATTCGGAAGGCCCAGTACCCACAATGGATATCTAATATGGTGATAGTCCCTAAAAGAAACGGGGCGTACGAATCAGAGTATAGACTATAGTGACTTGAACAAGGCATGCCCAAAGGACAGCTTCCCTCTCCCCAAGATCGACCAAATAGTGGAATCCATTGTCGGGTATAAGGTGATAACTCTCATGGACGGATACTCAGGGTACAATCAAATACCCATGGCCCCCGAAGATCAAGAACATACGTCCTTCTTCACACCAAGAGGGCTGTGTTGCTACACCAAAATGCCATTTGGATTAAGAAATGCCGGCGCCACCTATCAGAGGCTGGTGGAAGACATGTTCGAAGATAAAATACACGACACCATTGAGGTGTATGTGGACGATATGTTGGTCAAAAGCAAAGTGGCCGATAAGCACATCGACGACCTTCGAGGCATATTCCAAACCATGAGAAGATACAAGATGAGGGTCAATCCGGCCAAGTGCACCTTTTGGGTCACCTCGAGCAAGTTCTTAGGATACATAATCACCGACAAAGGAATTGAGGCCGACCCGGATAAGGTCAGGGCCGTGGTGGAAATGCCGTCGCCTATAACGGTAAAAGATGTGCAACGATTGAACGGGAATTTGGCGGCCCTGGGGCGATTCATTTCGCGGTCGTCCGAAAAGTGCAAGGATTTCTTCGGGACGCTACGAAAGGGAGAAAAGTTTAAATGGACCGAGGAATGTGAAGAAGCGTTTCAAAAGATCAAGCAACATCTCGCGAGCCTACCAGTGCTGCAAAGACCCGAGCCCGAAGACATACTAACGCTATACCTTGGGGCAACTAGTCACGCCATCAGCGCCGTCCTAGTCAAGAACGCCGGGGGGGAAGAAAAGCCGGTGTATTTCATAAGCAAGACCATGAGCCCGGCCGAGAGGAACTACACCAGGATCGAGCAACTGATATTAGAACTAGTGTTCGCAACGCAGAAGCTTCAGACATACTTTCAAACCCACAAAATCAGGGTGATTACAAAGTCCCCCATAGAATCAGTACTCGACAGCGCAGCCAGGTCGGGGCGAATCTCCAAGTGGAGTGCACAAATAAAGCAGTTCGACATTGTTTACGAGATGAGAACAATGGTTAAAGCACAGAAGCGATGGCCGATTTCAGGCAGATTTCCCCCTCGGCGACGAAGACGAAGTAGAAGACATACCGGAATGGAGGAAGATGGAAAGACCCATCCGACCTACTCGAGTCATGCAGCCCGACACGGTGGGAGGTTTTCGTGGATGGGTCATCTAATAAAGATGGGTCGGGCTTGGGATTGGTCTTCACGACGCCGAAGGGAAAAAAGATGGTCCACTACTTTAGGCTCGAGTTTAAGGCAACTAACAATGTCACGGAATACGAGGCAGTAGTACATGCCTTGCGCTTAATAGTGGAGATGGGGATCCAGGAGGTACGGCTTACGAGCGACTCCCAACTGGTTGTCCGGCAAATCAATGGGCAGTACGCCATACATGACCCTCAACTACAGAAATACTGGGAGCTCGTCCAATTCTACATCATCCAGATACCAAGCATCAAGTTTCGACACATCTGTAGGAAGGACAACCGCCACTCGGACGCCCTAGCATATATCGCTTCCATGTTGACAGACTCAAGCATTGAAGGTATCAGAATCATGAGGGTCCTAATGCCTTCATGCCGAGATCGCGGATATCGGCGCACAAGTCGCGGCGACCACTACCGACCAATATCGGGCCGATGATTGGAGGAAGCCGATCCATGAATACCTCGAAACAGGAAGGTTGCCCAAGGGGAGACCTGAGATCAACAAGATCAAGAGCAAAGCCGCTGCGTACGAACTTCGAGATGGCGCCCTATACAGAAAATCATATCTAGGGCCATTGCTAAAGTGCCTGAGTAAGGAGGAGGGGCAGATGATCCTCAACGAATTGCACTATGGGGCTGCGGGAAACCACAGCTCGGGTCGCAGCCTAGCGGCACGAGCTAAAACCATGGGATACTTCTGGCCATACATGAATGAGGACGCGAAGCATATGGCCATCGTTTGCGACGAATGCCAAAAATTTGGGAAGAAGATACATGCGCCGGCCGTAACATTAAACTATGTCATCAGTCCCTGGACCTTCGCTAAATGGGGAATTGACATCGTGGGACCATTACACGTCGGATCAGGACAAAGGAAGTACTTAATTGTAGCCACCGACTATTTCACCAAGTGGGTCGAGGCCGCTCCACTAAGACACATACGGGATAAAGATGTTTTTTCGATTCATCCAGGGAACACATCATATGCCGCTTTGGGGTTCCGGCAGCAAATCGTCTCGACAACGGAAACAATTACAAGGCAAAAACATCGACCTGCTATTCAACACTTACAACATCCGAAAGAGCAAGTCCACGCCCTATACCCCCAAAGCAATGGACAAAGCCGAGATCACAAACAAGACTATCGCCGATAACATGAAGAAGAAACTTGACGGAGAATATGGGGAATGGTGTGAAGAGCTCTACAACGTCTTGTGGGCATATAGGACAACCCGCAGGGAGGCAACTGGATTGTCACCTTTCATGTTAACATATGGGACCGAAGCCATCCACGCCTACGGAGCGATGATACCCACCACAAGGACCGAAGCATGGAGGCGAAAAATCTCGGAGATTTTATCTTGGCTAAACTCGACGATCTAGAAGAAACGAGACAGATGGCCCTGCAGAAGATGGAGAATTACCAACGAAGGATCCAACGAGAATACAACAATCGGGTTCGACCAAGAGAATTCCAACCAGGGCAGTTGGTACTAAAGCATCTGCCCAGTTATGAGCGTGACAAAAAGGGCGGTAAACTTGCACCACGGTGGGGAGGACCCTACACAATTGTTGAGAAGGTCGGAGAAGGGGCATACAAGATATCGAAGCCGGACGGAACACCCGAGCCACGGCCAGTGGAATGCGGCACGACTAAAGCTCTACCATCCATAAAATCGGGTAAGATATCTTGTCATCTATTTCTGCGAAAGGCCGCGAGGGGTTGGAAATATGACAAGTGCGTCTGAATGGTCGTTTGAACCGGGCGATGGCATTGTGCAAGTCTGGGGCGACTTACACTAACACGGACTATTCGAACTCGGGACGATGGCGGTGTGCAAGTGCCGAGGTAGTTCAGGGCCCCGGCGGTTGGAAACCAGCGTCGATTGTCGAGGCATGAGTACTCGGCTTGATCGAGCAGTCAACATTGCTCTCCTCGCAAGTGGCCGAAATCACTTGCCCAAGAAGTTATCGATTAATCTTCTTGGGATGTCGATCCCATAGAAACTAGGAAAGACCAACTACCCTTCCACTAGATCTCGAAAGACGGTGATGAGATGCCTCAATCAGGACATGGCATCGGGCCCGATGACCCTCCTTGTTGAGTGTGTTCGACAGAAACGGCATTTATGGCTAACCTATCTATTCGTACGAGGCACACATAACAAGGTCACGGCAGCAAACCACACGTCGTCAACTCAACATAAATAAGGATAATAACATCGCAGCATAATAACGTCGGTAGCAAGAAGAACAAACAAATCGACGCAAAGACCCCATAAAAGTTGTACAAGAAGTTAAAAGGTGTTCAAACGAATTACAACCCAAGGAAAGGGTAAGAAAGCGACGAATTTTGCAAAATACACGTTCACTCCTTCGAAGGGGCGGTCCCGGGATCGCCTTCTTAGCAGCGGCATCGGCTCGCTTTTTATCGAGCACCGCCTTCACACCGGCTTTAACCTTCGAGACAAGTTCATCGCTAAACTTCGCCTTCTCAGCAGCAAGATCCTGCGCCAGCTGTACCGACGCCGTTTCAGCAGTGGCCACCCGCTCAAGCAGCTGAGCCTCTTTCCCCATCAATCGGACGTTCTCCTCCTCCAATGATGCCGCCTTCTTCTGCTCGGCTGTAAAAACAACAAAGCCGGTCAGTCACACAACAATAGCCTTAGGATAACGACGAAAGAAGCGCAACATGGGGCACACCACCTTCCAACAAAGGGGCAACTACCTAATGGTCTCCTCGGACTCGAGACAGGCTACCCTCGAGAGAAGACGGCTTTCGAAGAAAGCTCTAAATATCATTTATTCGTTAAACTCATTGGTGGGGCGGTACTTCTTGTGATCACTCCACTCGGCCCTCCGACGGGAGTGGGCTACCCGCAAACGATAGTTGAGAACGAACCCACTCCAACTCCTCGGGAGACCTTTTGGACTCATTAAGTTTCTCAAGGGATTCTCGGCTACACTTCTCGGCAGCGTCCCTCTGCGCCAAGATCCGGAGACGATCTGCGTGCAAATCTCGAACCTGAAGCCTCAACCGACCACACTGACCCTCCAGGTTGTCGGCCAACAACGTTTTATCGGCTGCAACCCCCTGGAACCGAGCTAAGTTCGCCCTAAGATTGTCAATCTCCTCGGGAACGTACTCGAACGTCTCGTAGCGATGTAGTTTGGACTGAAGATCTTCAATATCGGTCTCTAAACGATCGATCTTAGCGTCCTTGTTAACTATTCTCTGTTGCAAATTCGAAACATGATCCCGTTCTATGTTCACTTCCCTTTTTAACAAACGGCACCTCATGGCAGCGTCGGCCTCCGCACTAGAGGATTCGGCTAGGCAGGGAGTACTAAGCTCAGGATATTGGCACTACAAGATCAATCATGACTAGTTGAAAGTAAAATAAGTACCTTGGACCTCGGCCAACTCCTTCTCCAACTTCCGAGATCGCTCACGTTCCTGCTGTAACGAGAGGCGGAGACTCTCCTTCTCGGCAACCTCCCTGCGCTGGAGAGCAGCATTCAACAACGAGCGGTTGATGTCATATAAACAGCACCAACATGCTCAGCACTTACCTAAAATATGAAAGCGACACCCAAACAACTCAACTCACTAGCAGATCGAAGGTAGGGAGGCGAAATCGGGAGAAATAAGTGCCCCAAGAGAGTTGCACATAGGGCCCGAGACGGTGAAGGAGGTATTGCTGCCCGAATTAGGAGCCATGGAAGGACGAGTCCCCGGCAGCCGCTCCCGTGACAACTTTCTCCATGTCACGGTTGATCACAAGGTTCCCACTACCACCCGACTTCTCCGCTTTGTCCCGACTCATCTTCATTACCAAGGGTATCGCCCTCCTCATCGAAAAAGACCTTCATCATCATCACCATCGGACGTAACATACACAACGCCATCGGCGAGAACAATCCCTTCATCAGCCCACCTCCTGGGCACAGTTTCCTCCGGGCAGCACATCCTCCTTGGGTTTCCTTACCCCTTCCTTGGACTTCTCACCTACAAGGGTAGACGAAACATCAGAAGGCTTCTGAGGCGACTTCCTCAGGAAATGGGACAAAGGTAGCCGATCATCGGGATCCTCATCGTCCTTCGCCGAGGTACCACCAGCCTTGTCAACCCTCAGTTTCTGTGCATAAGCCGATGTCAGAACCATGCAAAGCAACAAATAGGGGCACGTACATGTACGTCAAATAAAAAACGAATAAGTATATTTGTTACCTTCCCTGTCTCCTCATCGGTTCCTGCAACTCTATCCCTCTTCCGATGAACAAGAGTCCCACAAGGAACACCCTGGGACTTAGTCTGAAAAACACCAAAACTAAAACATCATCCCACGAGTCGCCCGAGCCGATCAATCAAGCTAGAAAGACAGAAGAATACACTTACCCGATCAACATTGACTACCCGAAAGGATAAAATTCGGTAGGAGGAGGAAATTTGCCACTTAAAAGAGGACCTAAATAACCAAGGGAACCGATCCCAAGCCGTGTCATTAGTATGACGGGCGTGCCTGTTGGAACCCTTCCCCTCAGGATCCTCATCCAAAAGAAGCCTCCTAACACCTTCGGGAAGAGTTTTATGGCGATGAGGACTGGCAGCAAACCCGGCGAGATCGCCATTGGTAGTAGTCCTGCTCCGATAATTATCAGCGAAACTGGAAGGAGTATAGTCACTCTCCTGGGAAGGATCGTAGGTAGACCAAGTGGTAGGAGCACATTCGCCTCATTCACGCTTTTCCCACTCGGACGGGATACGAAAGGTGTTGCCGTTCCACCGAGCCAAGGCGCGGCACGGCGAATCTCGAAAAAGGGCCTCATACCGGAATGGGCGCAGGATCATATAGAGGAAACGCAGCCAGAGCTCTAACTGGCCCCTGGTGACGATGGTCGCCTCGGCCGAATGAGGGAATCTCAAAACATCGTCCCTCTCAGAACACCCTTCTGGCCTGACAAGAGCCTGACGTCATATCCATGGAGATCGAACTCATCCTTCAATCAAGTTGAACGTATTGCTCATCCGACAAGTCTTTAGCAACCCTCTTGTCAGCCCTACAAGAAAAGCGAGGAAGGTTTATCGGTGAAGATAGAATCTAGAGCGCGGTAATCATACTTGGAAGGACTCTCCACAACAAACAGGGAATCAATCGGCGCCGTCTTCATCGGAAAATACATAACTCACATACCTTTTTTTCGTCATCGAGGGAGTTGAAGACGCCATGAAAATCGTATGAGAAGTGACAGAAGAGGCGAAATACGGTAGGGATCGGAAGTTGCAGTGGTGACGGAAACGAGAAGATGCGAACGATTGAGAAGAAAGGAAAGAAACCCATGGAAAATAGCGGATGACAATGAAGGAGAGGTAGTCAGAGAACGGAGAGGAAGAGGAAGATGGCAGAGAAAAAATAAAGAGGGAATGAGGTTTTAGAGTCAGGTTTATAAACCTCTCCAATGGTAACCGACGAGGGAGGTGAACCGGTGGCAACGCACGAAGGAAGTGGGGAACAGCATGGCGGAAAACCCGGCATGACCGAGGACGTGGGAAGACGAGGCGGTTTCTTCCCCACGTGTCGATCACACGAGTGGAAGAAGGGGCATAAATGTAGGTGTGAATAATCCACAGGGACAGGTGGAGCCATCCCAGTCGAGGGCGTACCAAAGAAAACGGAGTAGTGAAAGCACTGAATCACCCCACCAGATCTGGGCGCGAGAAAAGAGGTATGAAGACAATTCGAGAGATCGAGGCAAAGGGGAAAAAAAGTTCGATGTGACGATCCTCGAGTTCGAGGACATTTAATGCTCGACAAAGTAGGTAAAGAGATAAAGAAGACTCGGTCAAACTCGGCCGAGAACCCAGAAGGCGACATCGGTCAACATCACCTAACAAGCAACATCGGATGCAGCCACCACTCAGCCAGATGCTCCAACTCGGGTAGAAGGGAAGATCGGATGAAGCATCGGGTAGACACCGAAGAGATCATCAAGGAAGATGTATTAGGCCCAACACCTGTAATATCGTTGTATCACCATTTTATGGCTATAAATAGGAATCATGTATAGGGCTAGAGAGGTAAGTGAGAAGTGAGGAAAGAGAGTACACCAAGAGCATAGAGAGAAAGCATACGATTTGTAACCGGAAAAATAGTAATAAGACCTTCCTTTCACCCCGTGGACGTAGGTAATCATGCCGAACCACGTATCTCTTGCGTTCTTCTACATCTCTACTTTGTTTGGTTTCTTTATACATGCATGAGATCCTTTGGATGTAGGGGTAGGATTTTCTACATCTACAACATTCACTTTCAACTCTAACTCTGTCAAAGTCGGGCAATTGAATAGCTTAGAAGGAAACTGATGTCTAACAATCTCCGACTTGGAATCAAACATTTCCACTTATATCAACAGATAGTAATACAACATTCCGATTTAGAGCCGCAGTAATCCATGTATTAAGATGATTTCTTATTGTATCTGTTTCTAAGTGATGTTCAAGGTACCAACTAAGACCAAACTCGTTTATATCAGATTTGTGGTTGCGAAGAATGAGTGCATTGTCTACAAAATTTTCGAAACACATCGACCGTACTACCTTTCTTAATCCGGAGAGAAGTCCAGGTATGAATGGACGGCCGTTGTATTCAGTAGAGGTGAAAAATAGAGTTGAGAGAGATCTCCAGATATACCTCCATCTTTTAGACAAAATACTGGTTTTAACTGCAAATCTCATGCTATAACAGAAAGAAAGGATGTGATGAATGAGTTTATCCGATAACGTACTGATTCTATCTTCCATCGGCTCCTCATCTTTATCAGAAGATTGTGAATTCTTTGTATGCATTTTGTTATTAGATCAGAGGGATGGAAAGAGATCCGAAACCCTTATTTAAGGTTTTAATTATGGAATATGAATATTGCATCATAAGAAAAAAGATATCGGGTGATTCGGGTCAATATGAATATTAAATGCTCATTGTTCGGCAGATTTATGGGGTCACTGAAGAATGACATGTCAACAATATGAAATACTTGTGAAAAAAAAAAAAAAAAAAAAAACGAATGTGAAATTTGAAGCATGAAGGTCCTGTGCATGTGCATCTATTGTACATGGGACAATATAATGCCGGTAGTACAAGGTTATTCCTGAATTTATCGATTGTTCCATTGATGGAATTCTCGAGTTAGAGAGGGTTTGAACCTCTAAGGTTTTATCTATAATACTTTGAGTTAGAGAGGTTTTGAACCTCTATCTATAATACTATCAAATTCAAATTGCATTAACTCTCACTGAAGTTACAGCCAGGTCTCGTTATAGATTTAGGACACTAAATTGCATTTGAAGTGGCAAAACAGTAACTGAAGTTCAACGTTCTCTATCTGCAAGATAGTGAATAAAAGTAGACGCTATACGATTAGACACAAAGCACAATACAATCACAAATTGAATTGATATAGAACATCCAGAACCGAGTTTTCACTCGGATAATATTCTAATAGAAGTAAACTATACTGTCTTAACATTTATAAGAGAAACACTGCAATATTAGAAGAAGACCTTGGACATGCCAGTAGCTTGGAACGAAATTTCTCTATTCTCTTATAAAGTTCATGGTGGTTACCATAAATTTTATAAAGAACCACTTCTTTCAAGTTAGGAGCATTTTTCAACAGAAACTCCACCAAGTTGAATTCACTATCAAATCCTCCAAGGCCTTTAATCTCCACAGACTTGAGTTGAGACAATATGCAGTGAGATGAAAAAGCAACTTTCCAATCTTTGTTGGGATGTTCATAAGAGCCCTACAGAAGAGAAACAAAACAATAGTTAATATATCTTCAAAAACGATTAAAAAATTCAAGAAAAGTGACACTAGAAGAGCATTTGAGCTCGAGAGTGGAATATAGACTACAGAGTAACAAAGCAAATACAAATATTTTGGCTGCTAAACCATTACCCATTCCCCGATCTCAATCCTCTCGTCATCCAGTATTTCCACCGAAAGAGAATCTATGTTTGGTAAGATCGTCAACAAGTATGGTATTGCTTGAAAACAGGTTCTTACGTAATAAGTTTCCAGCTTCAAACTTCTTACATTACCAAATTGTAATGTGGAGCGTGTGCCTAATAAGTCTGGAATTCCTGAGACAATCTTGACACAAAACAGAACGCAAACTTCCCGATCAGATACATAACGCTATGCACATTTATATAATTATTCATATTCTTAATGTAATGCACATGTATACTTTTACACATGAATGTAGATTGCGGGAACAAAGAGAGAATGCATAATACCTCGAGGATCCCAGGGGATAGCTGAAGTTCATTGACAATATCAAGTGCTTTTAGAAAATCCATCACCCGCGTGGCACACAGTTCTTTCTCATGCTTAGGAAGCTTCAGATAATAATGTTCCTCCTCTCCTTGACTTCTAAAATCTAGCATTTCAATGTGAGCACAGACTAGAGAAGAAATGATCACCATAGAATATTCACGCCATGTATAATCTTCGCAAACGAAAGTTTGGAGATTTGGAACATTTAACTTGATTTTTTTGGGCATAATAATACAATTCTTAAGTTCTAAATACTTCAAAGTAAGAGACTCGATATCGAACCGATCCTTATCACTGCAGTTAGCTACTGATATTTTACAACCTTTTATGCTCAAGTATTCGAGAAGTGGCGGAAAGTTACTTCTTAAGAAGAGATTATTGGCATTATCTATATCAAGTGAATCGAACTCCAAAACTATAAGACAATGTAAATCCATTGATTTAGGAAAAGTAATTTTTGAGAAATAGTCCTTACAATAATGTTCAGCTTCCTTGGAATAGATTTTTATATCCACCTTCAACTTTAACTTTGTCAACACTCCGCAATTGAATAGATTAGAAAGAAATTGATGTCTTACAATCTCCGACTCGGACCGAGTATCAAACACTCCACTTATATCAACAGATAGTTGAACAATATTGTGATTTAGAGCAGCAGTAATCCATGTATTAAGATGATCTTTTATTATATCTGTTTCTAAATCATCAAAGTGCCACTCAAGAAGAAACTTGTTTATATCAGATTTGTGGTTGCGAAGAATGAATGCCGTGTCCACCAAATTTACAAACAATATCGGGTGTGTCCACTTTTTTACTTCCCAAGATGTAAAACGTAGCGTGAGGAGAGAAGTCCAGACATGTCTCCATCTTTTAGACAAAATACTGGTTTGAACTGCAAATTTCATATTACAGAAAGAAAGGATGTGATGAATGAGTTTATCTGATAACTTACTGATTCTATCTTCCTTCTCCTCTTCATCTTTATCAGAAGATTGTGATTTCTTTGTTCGCATGTTTTTGTAGATTGATAATCAGAGAGATGGAAAGAGATCCGAAACAGGAGATGAACCCTTGTTTAGGGTTTTAATTATGGAATATGAATATTTCATCATTAAAATAAAATAAAGATATCGGGTGCTTCGGGTGATTCGGGTCAATATAGATATCTCATGCTCATTCTTCGGCTAATTATGAGGTCACTAAAGAATGACATGTCAACAATCTACTTATGATAATCTTCAGAGGAGATATCCTTGCAAGCATGAAGGCTGTCTGGCTAGTCCATCCATCATTGTACATGGGACACTAAGTTCTGGGAAAGAATTTGGATTGGCGGTGGTACTTGGTTTCTTCTGAATTTATCAGTTGTTCCATCAATGCAATTCTCCGCTTACCGAAGTTAGAGAGGATTTTAACTTTTAAGTTTTTATTTATAAAGGTTTCACCTATTTGCTACCCATACTTTTCCTATTTAACACCCTTCTCACAATTTCTAAAATAATTCCACTTTTGAATTCTATTTTTCCTATTTACCACTTATGGAAGTCAAATTTTGACTATAACTGTTATCACTACTCTTGTTGTCTTCTTCTTCTTAACTAATCTCCCATTGCATATTAAAACCCATTATCCCTAAGTTATAATTAAACACTATGTTATAATAATTCTTTATCACACATTAAACTATTAATCCTATGTTATAATTCTTTTTAATCATAGTACACCATAAACTATCATCAGAATCATGTTATCGTTAATTGATATTTTGGTGTAATTTTACATTTTCATATTAATAGATTCATATTAAGAGATTATTGTCTTAGTCCTCGGTACTGGTAGTTGCAATACGACTTCCCAGAAACATCATAGTAGTCCTGCACACTTTGAACCTTTTGGATTGGTTTTAGAAATGTAGAGAACGATGTTAAGAACAGTACATCGTCCATAATTGGACGACTTTAAATTTCGAATCTTCTTTCCAAATGATCTTTTTTTTGTTGTATTTTTTTTTTTTTTTTTTTGTGGATCAAGGTGGCGGGATCATCTAAATGAGCACAGACTAGAGAAGAAATGTTCACCATAGAAAATTTACGCCATTGATAATCTTTGCAAACGAAATTTTGGAGATTTGGAACGTTTAACTTGATTTTCTTGGGCATACGACAATTCATCAGTTTTAAATACTTCAAAGTAAGAGACTCGATGCCGAACCAATCCATATCACTGCTGTTATCTACTGATATTTTACAATCTTTTATGCTCAAGTATTCAGAAGCGTCGGACAGTTACTTCTTAAGAAGAGATTATTGGCATTATCTATATCAAGTGACTCCAATTCCAAAACTTTAAGACAATGTAAATTGATTGATTTAGGAAAAGTGATCTTGGAGAAATAGTCCTTACAAGAGTATTCAGCTTCATTATACCAGATGTTTATATCCTCCTTCAACTTTAACTTTGTCAACGTTCCGCAATTGAATAGATTAGAAAGAAACTGATGTCTTATAATCTCCGAGTCAGATTGAATCTAAAACATTGCCCTTATATCAACAGATAGTCCAACAACATTGCGATTTAGAGCAGCAGTAATCCATGTATGGGTATCTCTAAGTTGGGTATCTCTAAATTGCTTTTTGGGCTTCGTATTTGCAGCCCAGAATACACTACGGAGGCGGTAGATATTTTTGATAGAGGCTTGAGAGAGATGATAGAGGGCATTGTGGTTTGTGGAGGTCCTTTCTTTGGGGAGTTACAATGGAGGCTATCTACCCTACCTATAAGACATGGAGGTCTTGGTTTATACACGGCTAGGGAGGCATCTCAATATGCTTTTCTAGCATCACGTGTGCAATCTTGGGGGTTGCTGGATCACATACTCAGGGACAGTGGAGTGGAAGGCATGGATAATAATTTTTATATGGCTTTAGAGACCCTGCAAGCAACTCTTCCTGATCAAGACTTTAGCAGCTTCACCAATAAAGACACCGCCCCCCTTAAAGCTCAAAGCACCTTGGCGAGTGCCCTTTTTGATAAAGCGGTTAAAGATTTGGACAGGGTTTACGAGTTATCGGATAGACAGAAAGCAGTTTTTGGTTGTCTACAAGCAGCACACGCCCAAGATTTTCTTCTTGCTATCCCTATTGAGGGTCTTGGACAGAAGATGTCTCCCTTGGAATACCGGTCAATCCTTAAGTACAGATTAATGATTCCCTTATACCCTTCTGATTCACAGTGCCCGGCTTGCATCACAGGGTGTTTAGACACATACGAGGAACATGCAGTTCATTGTAAGGTGGATCCTGGGTTTAAATATAGACATGAACATGTGAGAGATACCTTGTATGGCGTATTATGGAGGGTTGGTATTTCAGCAAAGAAAGAAGCGGCTGTCAACTTTTTGACAGACCCACTTGAGGGGAGATCAACACTCAGGCCAGCTGATGTTCTTATTTTTGGCTGGGCTAATGGGAAACATGGGTCTTTCACAGTTGGGCAAGCAGCGTTGAGGGCTGCTTCAGGTATGATAGCGAAGCATGAGAAAGCATGTATCGATAATGGGCATGCTTTTATCCCCTTTGCCTTTGATACTTTTGGGTACCAGCTCCGGAGGCGGCTGGACTTCTCACGAGTTCAGAAGGTCATGCACATAATGTCGTGACCCCGGGTTCGAGAAAGTTTTTCTTTAAAAGGATAGGATTTGCAATTCAAAAAGGCCTTGCGGCGCAGCTTGTTGCTCGCCTGCCTGCTATGTAATTGTATTTTCATTTTTATAAACTCTATATATTAATAAAAATCCATGTATTAAGATGATTTTTTTATTATATCTGTTTCTCCGTAATCATCATCTGTTTCTAAGCTCCACTCAAGACCAAATTTGTTTATATCAAATTTGTGGTTGCGAGGAATGAGTGCATTGTTTACAAAATCTTCAAACATAATCGGTTGTATCCACTTATTTAATTCGGGAGAGTAGAACGGACTGTCTTTGAATCCAGAAGAGTTAAAAGATAGCGTGGGGAGAGAAGTCCAGATATATCTCCATCTTTTAGACAAAACACTTGTTTTAACTGCAAATTTCATGTTACAGAAAGAAAGGATGTGATGAATGAGTTCATCTGGTAACTTACTGATTTTATCTTCTTTCTCTCCGTCATCTTTAAATAAGATTCCTAGCTCAATATGAATCTGAAACACAAGGAAAAGATATCGAGTTCTACCGAGCAAAAAAAACAAGATATCTCGTCAATATATTTTATGCTCATTGCCCGGCCGATTATAGGGCCACATAGGCATACCCCATTATACCGTGGTGGTGTTGTTTTCTTTCTACTTAAAAAAGGATTAATATATTCGAAAATAGTAATTTAAGATGATAAAGCTGAAAAGAAGAAAAAAAACATTCGAAAATAGTTACGGTGGTCAGGTATACCGTAGATGTAAATCCTTTGTTATTTGCTTTCTTGTTTTTGTTTATATGTATTAAAGGGAGTAGAATACTGGAATTTGACATTGTACGTTTTGATTCTTTTTGAAAAAGGTTTTACCTATTTCCCATCCCCACTTTCTCTAAATCCCATCCCTACCACAAAAATCAATTTTAGTATAACTCATACTTCCTCCGTCCCCAATATATAGGCGGAGAAGGTGAAATCTCTTCAATTAAGAAATTGTTTGGGTTTCATAAATTTTCATGTTTTTTCCTGTTTTTACCCTTTGTCTTATTCCCACTACAATTTCTCATATAACATAAATATTGGTATATATGTCAAAAATCTTCTTGGAATTGGAATTCCGCCTATATAATGGGACTAGACTAGTCACATATTCCGCCTATATAATAGGGATGGAGGGAGTATAGTTTAGGTGAACAAGACTCGCCCTATTATCTTCATCCCCAACCATCTTCTTCTTCCTGTCTGATCCTAAATCTCATAAATTACCTCCATTAACATGTGCAACTCAAGCTAGTATCACCCGCCACCTCCATATTAACATCACTACCACTAAAACTCGCACTGTTTATAAACACAACCAAGTAATGCTTTTGTAACCAAGATGAGAACAACAAGAAGTATGGTGGATCGCAAAATTGGAACTTAACTTTTTCTTTCTTTAATGGACATTGAATTTTGTAAGGATGCCTTAAACAGAGTGTGCTTTTTTTATAACTTTTCTTGATGTTCACTGTTTCAATTGGGTTTTCATCTCATTCGATTACCCCCAAAATCTATCAGTTTCCTATTAATAAATTGTTTGGTTTCATATCATGTACAGGAAAAAAAGAAGGTTTTGCCATCCGATCTCAAACGCGATGAAGATGGTGATTTTGAAATTAAATATTGATCAATTAGGCGGCGGTGGAGTGAAAGTGTTAGCGATGAAGAATAATATGAGTAAGTGTTAGCGATGAAGAATAATATGAGTCTTGTTTACCCGATTTTTAAAAGGTTATACAAAATAAAATCTGTTTTGTGTACATGGGATGGGATTTAGGAGAAATAGGGATGGAAAATAGGTAAAACCTTGAAAAAGAAGCTGGAATGAATGACTGAAGTAGCTCGTTGCTGGTAAATCTACCAGCTGTTCCATTTAGGGACTTTTCAGGTGGGCTTAGAACTTTTAGTGACACTCAAGTCGAGAGTTAATAAATTAAAGAAGGTAGGAAATACCATTAGGTCCTAGGAATAATATATTACAGAGAGTCTAGTCCATTTGACCCAGTCAAATGTCTGTTTGGTCCTATTTGGTAATATAAATTATAGTTTGGTCCTAAAAATTATTGTTTAGTCCTAGGCTGATGTCATGGATGATGTAAATGTCATCCTGTAGTGGCACAAATACCCTTTTGGGACCATATATATAGAAAGAAATCCAAGAAAATATCTTATTTCAGATTTACTTTCTCTCCTCTATTTTTCAGATCTAGTTTCTCTCCTCCCCATTTTTTTTTTCTGTTGCTACTCATGAAGACGATTAAGAATGACGAAATTTTTAGATTTTTCTGCTGCTGTGTATGACGAAGAAGAAGAAAAACATGAAAAAACACATTGCTGCTGTTGTTGACAAAGAGGAAGAAAAAGGTGAAAAAAAAAAAAGACGAAGAAGAAGAAGAAGAAAAAGTTTTTTCTGCTGCTGTTGTAAGAAAAAAAAGATGAAGAAGAAAAAGACGAAGAAGAAGAAAAATATATTTTTGTTGTGTTGTTGAGAAAGAAGAAGAAAAAGATGAAGAAGAAAAAGACGAAGAAGAAGAAACACATTTTCTGCTGCTATGTATGACGAACAAGAAGAAAAAGACGAAGAAGAAGAAGAAAAAGATTTTTCTGTTGTTGTTTCTTAAGAGAACTTCATTCCTGGAATGAAGTCTATTTTTTTTAGGTTTTTATATGGACTTCATTCCAGAAATGAAGTCTGTTTTTTAGTTTTTATATGGACTTCATTCCTGGAATGAAGTCTGTTTTTTAGGTTTTTATATGGACTTCATTTCTGGAATGAAGTCTGTTTTTTTAGGGTTTTGAAGTCTGTTTTTTTTAGGTTTTTATATGGACTTCATTTTCTGGAATGAAGTCTGTTTTTTTTAGGTTTTTATATGGACTTCATTTTCTGGAATGAAGTCTGTTTTTTAGGTTTTTATATGGACTTCATTTTCTGGAATGAAGTCTGTTTTTTTAAGTTTTTATATGGACTTCATTTTCTGGAATGAAGTCTGTTTTTTTAGGTTTTTTATATGGACTTCATTTCTGAAATGAACTGCTACAAGAAAATAAGTAAAAATTAACACGGAAGGGTATTTTTGTCTGTTTTATATTTTTAAATAATTATGGACCAAACAGTAAAGGCGTTTGACCAAATGACCAAACAGGCATGGGCCCACCTAAAAAAGGACCAAACGATATTTTTCCCTTAAAGAAGCTGTTTTGTGGGCAGTCTAATAATAATGTTGGTGCAAAAAACCAAGTTATACTCTTTGTACTTTGATTGAGCTAGTAGCTACTCGGATCAAGACCATATCTGAATGCACTAGAAATGCACTAGCATTTCTTCCTTACGATCCCCGGGTTTTCCACTATCGGTACCAAGTCTGGCCAATATGTGTCATTCACCTAATTTCATGCGATCTAGATATTTGGGGTTTTGATAAGGAATTCTCTTTAGACGTGTAGTTGCAGGAAATCCTACACTACACCCCTCACAATAATCCACACAACTAAGACATTTGAAGATGAATAACACTGATTTTATTGATTATATCCTTGAATGTTTACAAGATAAAAATAGAAAAGAGCTAAAGAAATTACTATCACCACAAACTTTCTCTCTCCTAATGACTTGTCTAACACTCTTAAAAGAAATCCCCCCACCCCCCAACAGACTCATTCGACTCTTTATATAGGGTAGTATACAATGGATGACAACTAAGCTTGTCCTTTATTTTCGGGAATGACTTGCGAAATATCGCAACTGTGCAGTATACAATCTCAGACTCTCCTAAACTTCGCTAGGTCTTCATACCTTTCTCGTGTTTTGGCTGTCGTCATTCATTGCGTCATTTATACTACTCTTCTGCGACGCCTTCACAATGCTGTCGTTTACTAATCTTGCGAGATATTGATGTTGCGATATTCCGATCCTACAAGATGCAAAAAGGTGGAGCCGTATATGTACCCTTTAAATCCCACTTCATAACAAGAATATAGGATGGGATATCATCAGGAAGAGGCAAAGAAAAGGGAGGGGAAAATTGGAAATATGTCCCGTTTTCACTAATTCGTTTTTGGGTAGTGGCAAAGCTAGGCATTGGCTATAGGGTGGGCTTGAAATTTTTTTTCGACCTAACTTAAATCTAAAATTCGCACACCTACTGTGGCCCAACTAAGAAAAGGCTATGGAAATAATGACCTTTTCTCTTGTTGGGTGATAGACGCATTTATGTGTCTATATTAGTCTCAATTCTCTGTAATGTTAGCACTCGATTTTGTACTTATTTGGTTATTTTATGTCTTTGTAGGTGTTTTGGAGAACTAAGCTTCTGAGGCGAAATTAGCTCGAAAAGTGGTATTTGCGCTCGCGGGAGAAAATTACTATACGGACCCCCATTTTGGATAAGGGGTACCTTAATTACTAAGGGGCAACCCATTTTCAGAGCATCTACTAACGGCACCCAGCAGCAGGATAAGGGGCACTCTTCTTCTACAATTTGAATTTCTGATTTGGCGGGAAAATGGATTTTCACGGGAACAGAATAGGGTTCGATTTTTAAACCTGTTCTTGGGAGATTCAATCGCCAGAATTGGTTTCATTGGACTCTAATGAGAATAATAGGCCTGGTATATGTCTTCTGGTCAATCATAATTGGCTGCAAAATCGTGTTGGAGTGAAACAGAGGAGGTGGAAGTTTATCGGGATACATTGACGACTTGGGGCGATTTTAGTCGGAGTTTAAGCAAGATACGGATTGATATAATCTGTTAGTCAAAACGAGGGAGGTTAAGGTGGACAGATTCGAGAAAAGAGGAGCAATTATCGATTCGCATCAAAACAGTGGAGAATGAAAAAACTCGGGTATCTGTTAATTGGGTTTGAAAGGCGTGAGACTTTGGAGGAGTTTCACTCGGATGCGGGTCATTGTTTTGGGGTGATACGGTCGAACAGGAATGGTATGTCTCTGTTTGAAAAGGAAAGAAGATTTCTCTCGATCTCAACTAATCAGGCAAGTAAGAGTATTACGGGTTTTGGGTGTATATTTGGAAATTATTCGAGAGTGGAGGGATGATATCTTCTCTGTGGGATTGTAATCAATCTATTAGGAAAGTTTGGAGAAACTCAAGCGGAAAGAAGAGACGTGAAAGTAAAGAAAGCAACATGAAGTTACGGAACTTGGGAGAGAAGAAAAAGAGAGATATTCTTGATATTTTTATAGCCTGGGAAGATATAAATAGGCAGCTGAGAGGACGGATACCCTGTCGAGACTTGGGGATAGTTTTGGGGGCCGAGCAGAGGGTTTGGAGGAGCTACAGAGATCAACAGAAGGAGTTTCAGAGAAAGTTCTCTGCTGCTGCAAAACTCAAGAACATCAAGAACGTTGAACCAACGGGAGGCGGTCGCGACGCGGTCTCGAAACAACGACGAGAGACCAACAAGTATCGTTGTTCAACGATCTTAGAAATCTTTAACGGTGACGTACGTAACACCATTACAGCGTTACAAATCTCTGTTTTATATAATTTCTTCAATAAAACACCTTTTGAGCTATGGATTATTATTTTGTGCGTGTTTTTGATATGAGGAGCTAAACCCCAACACTGGGACGACGGAGGAAGCCATATTTCATGTGTGTGTAATTATATTTAATTCTTTCATGACTTTTTGCATGGATTGTTAATTGTTTTATGGTTTTTATTGAATGGTTGTGATTTCAATTGATGGGTTATACTTAGGTTAAGTCTTTCGATATCCCATGCTTTAGATATACAGTCGTTGCTTTTCAAAAATCTACCTTGGCAAAACATAGAGTCAATATTTTATTATTATTTGAGCTATAATTGTATAGAATAAATATATGAATTGCATGAATGAATTTTATGGTGGAATCCGAAGTCCCAGTTCTCTCGATATTTGTGACAAAACTTGTGTATATATTTTCTTTGTTTTTAGTATTTTCTGAAACCAAATCTTTACAAGTCTGAGTTGAACGAACTCTTTCTTATCACTTTCTACAACAACACAAAAATCACATCAATTTTTGGCGCCGCCGACGCGGACTTGTATTTAGATTTGTTTTAGGTTTTTATTTTTCTTTTTTATTATTTTATTTTTCTCTTTTACGCCTTTGGTATTTTTCGATTCTTTTCAGATTTGGAGCGAAGTTACAAGGAAACAAAAGTGATATAAAAGGAAAGCATTGCCAAAGAAGGAAAGAAAAGAGGAATCTGAAAGGAGTGAAGAAGAAGATTTTGTATATAGTTATTTTGTGTTATTTTTAGAAACTGTAAATAGGGTTGTATTTTTGTAATTTTTCTTTTTCTTTTTGAACTTTTTGGACTTTATTTTCGGACTTGGACATTATTTTTAAAACCCTAAGGAAGGGTTAAAAGTTAAATATAAAGCTGATTTTGCGAGGGGAAGGACGACGATTCACGATACTTTCTCGGCCCCTCGGGTTCGTACAGCGACATAGGAGTCGGTGGCACAGAGTCGACTTCAAGGGTTCATCGCCCGTCTGGTACGGGAGGTAAGACTCTATCCACCCACGAATCCCCTGTCAGTGGGTTTTAATTTTGTGTGACAACTCACACCCCTGCGAATAGAATGTCGAACTGGTATTACAATAGCCAATACAACGAATATCCGACTGAGTTTCAAAATGGACGTTACTACTTTGACCATAATGTGAATAGTGATTGGGAACATCAGCCTTTTCAAGGTTATGGCTCATACCATGATGAGCCCAATTACTATCCATACGCCTACCGGTCATATGAGCAAAATTCCTCTCTACCGGTCATATGAGCAAAATTACTATCCATAGCTGAGTCAACACAAGAGAACAAACGATAGTTAATAGATCTTCAGAAACAATTGACAATTTCAACAATATAACATTGGAATTAGGTGAGTTCGAGAGTGGAAAATAGGACTACAGAGAAATAACAAAGCAAATACAATATGCTTTTTGTTGCTTGCTTACATGTTCTGAGTCGTTATACAGTATTTCCAGCGAAAGAGATTCTATGTTCGGTAAGATCTTCATTAAGTATGGTATTGCTTGAAAACAGGTTCTGACATAATAAGTTAACAGCTTTAGATGTCGTACTCTACCAAATTGAAATTCGGGGAGACCGTCTAATAAGGGGATTCCTGAGACAATCTTGACAAAAAAAAAAAAAAAAAAATTCCGTCAGATACATAACGTTATGCATATTTATACATAATGTTATGCAATGTAAACTTCAAGATGAATGGAATATGCATGAACTTAGATTTCCGAAACAAAGAGAGGATGCAAAATACCTCGAGAATCCAAGGTGATAACTGAAGTTCAACAACATCAAATTCTTTTAGAAAACCAATCACCCTTGTGGCATGCTATGTTGTGAAAGGCGAGCGCCTTTGGTGCCTAAGCGCAGCACCAGCGCCAGAGGAATCCTATTTTACACTACAATCCATGCCGACGCTTTAGGCGAGGTAGTTTGGCGCTTTTGGCGCCTCGAGGAAGTGTTAGGCACTATTCTAAGCGCCAAAGGCGCCTCCTGGAATTTTTGGCGACAAAAAACTCGACTATAAATAGCTCCGCTTGATTTTCTCCCCTGATTATCCAAAATTACCTGTCGTTAAACTTTTCTTTCTTTTCCTTAAACTTTTGTTTCCATATTTGATGGTTAATTGTCGTGAAGGTGATTTATTATCATTGATGAATAATATTCTCCATCAATATTTAGTGTAATATCAATTTCAGCAACAATCAAGGATAGAAATATGAAAACATCATTAATAGCTAGCGAGATAATAATATTGCTATACATATCGATTTCATCCTCAATTAGTAGCTACTCCCTCCGTCTCTAAAAGATAGGCAGGTTTGTGTGTAACCTGCCTATCTTTTAGAGACGGGGGTAGTAGTTGAAATGTGTGAAAACTTCATTAACGGTGAGATAATAAAATTGATACATGTAACCTTCACCCCCAATCAGTGGTTATTATCACAGCATTGTCAACCCATTGCATGGACAATGCATGATCAAAGTATGGAAACTTTATATACTATCAATGCATATGGAAACTCAATTTATAAACGTTCACATACATTACTCTGTTTCCTTTATTATACTATATCAATCACTTCTCAACAGATGGTAAGAAATATAATGAATGACGTGATTGTCGTGATTGATTTTTATTTCCTTTAGCAACTTTGACTGTAGAAGGATCAATCAAGGGCATGAATGACGAAAATATGGAAAGCAAAATTGATATGATGTAAAATGTAACTACATATAGAGATCATAGTCATCCTGCATCTATTCTTCTTCGACATCTCTTCCTCCATTGTTCATACGAATCCGTGGGATGTCTTTTTCCATTCTCATGTCTGTTCTTCAGTAAAGAAATACCCCTTGGTATCTTTCTCTAAGAAACAAACATACAGTTGACCGCACTGATATTGATTGGCAAGAAGTTCTTGGTTAATATAATAACTGACATACTGATCTTCATCAGCAGGAAGTTCTTGGTTAATTACTGAAATACTGAATATAATGGAAAACAACACAAATCGTAACAGTGGTCGCCTATGGAGCCTAAGGCGCGCCTAGGCGCCCGGGCGCTAGGCGTTAGGTCTGGCGCTTCGCCTCGCCTAGCGCCTAATACAACATAGGTGGCATGCAGTTCTTTCTCATGCTCGGGAAGCTTCAAATAATGTTTCCCATCTCCTTGACTACTGAAATCTAGCATTTCTATATGAACACAGACTAGAGAAGAAATGTTCTCCATAGAATATTGACGCCACGTATAATCTTCGCAAACGAAAGTTTGGAGAAGCGGAACATTTAACTTGATTTTCTTGGGCATAATACAATTCTTGATTCCAAATATTTCAACGTCGGAGACTTTATTTCAACCCAATCCATATCGCTGCGATTATCCATTGATATTTGACAACTTTTTATGCTCAAATACTCAAGAAGTGGCGGAATGTTGCTACGTAAGAATAGATTATTCCCATTATCTATATCAAGTGATTCCAATTTCAAAACTCTAAGACAAGGTAAATCAATTGATTTAGGAAATGTAATCTTTGAGTAATTGTCCTTACGAAAAACCACCTCATCTTCAGTTTCCATACGGATTTCAATATTTACCTCATATTCAGTTTCCTTAAGGATTTCTATATTCACCTTCAGCTCTAACATTGTCATCGTTGAGCAATTGAATAATAGATTACAAGGAAAGTGGTGTATAACAATATCATCCGACTCCCGATAATCAAAACAACCAAATAATTCAACAGATAGTTCTATAAAATTGCGATTAAGAGCAACACTAATCCATGTATTTGTTGGATATTTTCAATAACATAGAAAATAAAACGGTTTTCATTTTTTGGTTTGCCACTATCACGGGGAGCGTCAGGTCTTAAATAGATGCAATGGATTTTTGTTGGAGATGAAAAGGCATCTCCAAAGGGTGTGATGGTTCACAAGAGACACATCCATTCTCATTAGACATTATTGGTGTCTTTTGGAAATGAAGAGGCATCTCTAATAGGCATGAGTTCCTTATAAGTAGTGATGATTTGTTTTCATTCAAATAATGAAGAACATCAAGTACACTCTGTTTTCTCTCTTCTAAGCATCATCAGAATCCTATTCTTGTGTGTTCTTGATTGGATCAAGGGGTACAAACCTTGAATTCAATTTCTGTTGTAGGGCTTTCATTGTATCCTGAAGGCATTATTTCACATACCTGTTGTAATCGCCAATTTATTTGGGAGGGTAGAAATAATTGTCTAAAAGAAATCTTATGAGACTTGAAAGTTTGGAGTACAACAATTTCTCTTAGTTTTTTCATCCTCTGTTTTAGCCCAAAATTTCCAACAGTTTTAGATAATTAATTTTCTAACGAAGGAGGATGAAACTGATTCTGATGTTGTTGAATTTCGTAATAACGGATGATGTATGTATTTCGGAAATAGATAGTTACCTTTGCAGATTTGTTCCGGAGATGCTTAATCTTCCGGAAAGGTTTCCGAAATGGTTGTTTTTGGGAGAAGTATTCTGTTGTATGATTAACAGGCTATAATATTGGGCTTTATCATACTTCAAAATCGTTTTGTTTACTACGTATCAGAAGTTCCATTTTTCGTACACGGGGTACGATTGGGATTAGGTTTTCTGATCGATGCACCGGTAAAATCCAAAATTGAAGTATATTGTTCTGAACGAAGAAACAAGAATAGAAAGCGAGAGGCGAAAGCTGTAAGCGTTGGGTTTCCTGCGATGTTGTATTAAAGATTAATGGCGCATTGATTCTTAATGGTTGCGCTAAGGGAAACTCCCATGGAATCAGATAAGTACTTCTATCTATGCATGTTTTCTTTCTCTATCTTTGTGTGCGACTAATGGTCATTGACTATATTAATAATTTTCAAATTGGTCGGACTGTGAAAAACTGGTTTTCATTGGAATCTGTTTGACCAAAGTCCCATGGAATCAGATAAGTACTTCGTTTCATCATTGTGTTATGAAAGGATATACTGTTTGACCAAAGTCCAAAATGGAATCTGTTTAGTGGTACTGATGAGATACAACAAGTCTCTTCAAGAGACACGTTCCTCTATTCGGTTGTGGACATTTATGGCTTCAAGAAATTTGTCTGTTATAGTGATTATACAGGGAGTTAGGAAGGCATAATTCACTAATCTTGATGAATCCAAAAACAAAACAAAAAAACAAAAAAAAAATTGTGATGCAACGTCATCAGTTGCCATTGTGTGTACAGATCCTGACATCCTGTGTTGATAATCACTCAAGAAACCACATGTAAGTACTCTATGCGTTTTCTTTTTTTAATTTTATTTTATTAACTGGAGAAGATGCGCGAGAAGCAGTCGAAGAAAATGCAAACTGCATTTGATATTCTCTCCACTACACACTTATCTTCCGTGTCGATTGATTGGAATTTCCCCAGTTGCATTTGTTTATCCGAAAGAATGAAACACATCTTTCTAAATATTTGGATGACCATGGGAGAATTAGTAGATCAATCTTTAAGAAAGTTGGTAGGTTCATGACATTTTACACTGATCATGAAATGTGGGGGAGAAAGGATTGGAATTAGGTTCCATGTGTTTGATAGGATCCAAGCAATTAACTGCTTAAGTGAATGATCTATAATGGATCTAAGAAAAAAACCTATCTACGGTAAGTGGCATCAAAAGTAAGAATGGGATGCCAGTCAAAGGCCAATAGCCTGGTTAACCTCAATTTGCTGGTAGTTGGTACCATTCTGCATTCCCCCTTATCAACGTAATGCATTATGGTTTTGCAAATTGGTAATGGTAGTATGTGGAACCAACAGAAGGAAGAGAGACATCTTTAGTTCCTTGTTCAAATTTTGGCCTCTGCCGTGTATAGCAAGTATGTATCATTCATGTGGTTGTATTCTACTGTAAACCACAAAAGAGATCCAAATTCAAAAGAATGATACTGTTACGGTACATTGGATTTGAAGAATTCCTTCTTATAGGAAGTAATATGTACGTGGGTTGTTGAGATGATGACCTCTCTGATGATCTGGTTGAATTTTTTCAACCAATGTAGTAAATACAGGGACATAAACCACTTAAACAAACCGATAAGTGACGTGAGCATAATTCTTGCAATAAGAATTATAGATTCCAATATTTGGAAATGGGTATGTCTTAGATAACATCAAAGGATTACCCGGTTAATATGTAACGTATTGGAAGATTGGGCGCGCGACCAAACATCCAACGATGAGGTGTTACGATATTACCGATGCATAAATTATGAACATTTGCATTACATAATGTAAAATGTTAAATAGACATTGTCTATGTACTTTGGTATAAATTTGTAGAGGATTGGGCATGAGTAGAGGAGTTACTCATCGTGATAATATGCTTGTTGAAATAGCAAGTAAATTGCCTACAAATTTTCTATGCCTCTAGTGTATGTAGAGCTGGCAAACGGGCGGGCCGGGGCTGGCTTGTGACCAACCCGCGGGTTACGGGTTAATACAGGCCTAAGCTTGCGGGTTGAAATTCTTCACGGGTGGTCATTTCTCCAACCCGCGCCCGTCCCGGGTAAAGCTTGCGGGTTCACGGGGTTCACGGGTTAGCTGGTTTATGTTGAGTCAACTCGCCAGAAATCGATTTCTGGGCTACTTCCGGCCACATTCAGGCCATCTAAAGCTCTAACAGATTTCCTCATACGCATCATTCAATCAAAAAACCACTACTAATTTTACAGCTTTATTACCAAGGGAAAATAGGATTTTCAAACCAGCAAATGACTTGGAAAAAAGCAAAAGCAGAAAGACAAAACCAACAAACTCATGACAAGCACCAGATTACCGGAGTTACATAGCAACTATTGCAAGCTGACGGAGAGCTGCTTAGAACAATTATAACTTAGAAGGAAACAAATTAATCAGCTGGATCCAACAAAGTAACCATACAGGAAGAATGAAACATATGCAAGCACGGCATGTTGCTTATTATGTATCTATCTAGAATTTGTTCCAAACATACTGCACAACTAGTGGCCTGTCTCCATTGTTATGTTTATATTCGTCTTTCTTCGATAAATGCATGAATCCTTCTTACACTGTCTTCCTCCATTAATTCAGTTACACCAGCATGAATCAGATCATCCTCAGAAACAATAGCAATTGTAAATTTGTAATTCTCAGAAACCCTAATCTCTCCATAAATTGATCAAACCCTGAATTATTGAATCAAAGCAGTTCAAACCCCTTAAATCATACATACCCATCTCTAATTTTATCACATAACTTTATTTTCTCTGATTTATCCACCTTCTTCAGTTCATCTCGATTTCATCAAACTCAACCAAAATCGCCTTTGGTTCATTGCTTGATTTCACTTAAAAGTGTAATTAAATTAAAACCCTAACTCTCTGTATGGCGAAGAAGAAGATTAGAAGAAGAGGAAGGAGAAAGAGGTGGTGATTGCGTGGTTCTCTGATGGCTGCTGCGGCCGCTGATTTCAGTCAACAGGGTAATTAGATTAAAACCCCAACTCTCTGTATGGAGAAGAAGAAGAAGAAGATTAGAAAAATAAGAAGAAGGAGAAGGTGATTGTGGTGGCTCTAATGGAAGTTTAGATTTTTAGGGTTATGAAATGGGTAAAATTCTATATATATGACTCACACGGGTATACGGGTTTAACCCGCGGATTTACGGGTCGGGACGGGTTAACCCGTTCTCTAACAAGCCAGCATTTCTCCAACCCGCGCCCGTCTTGTTTAGGACCCAGCCGGGACGGGCACGGGTTTTCCACGGGTCGGGCGGGTCAACCCGCGGGTTTTTGGCTGGTTTGCCAGCTCTAAGTGTATGCAAGTCTGTAATGACTTCTTGTGAATTAACTGTAAATGTTAATTAGGATCACTAGAGAAGTTACAATTATTTTGTAAAATCAAAAATGAACATTTTTAATAATGTTTTCAGAATTAATTGCATGAGTATATGCAATGAATGAGGAAGAATGGCTTAGAACCTAACTTGTAGAGATCCTATTTTTGGAAGAAGCCATCTCAAGCGGTCTTGATTAATTGTGAATCAGGCTATGATCTATAACGTGTCTAACAAAGACTTATAATGAAAGGTCAAGACATACAAGTCTTGTACATTAAACGGTAAGTCAATTACTCAAGAAAGGAGTAATTGCGATTAGCCATTGAAACGGAGAAAAACTTGGCGAGACATATTTATGGAAAGTCTCCCAAAGGAAATGTTTTCAATGAAGTATAAAGAAATGGGACTAAGGTATGTGAAGGAAGGTTTATCTCCCATAGCAGAAACCCAACCTATGTTTTGAAAAAGATAAACAAGGTTCAATGTGGTACCAACAAGTTATGGATGTAGATTATAGAGCACTAATATAAAACTTCCCATTTCTAATTAGTCTTTGGTTCTGCAAGAAAATGGGATGGATGTAAATCCTTAATGAGTCCGTGATTAGTAAAAGGTGTATCCCAGAAACACCTTCGAGACTTACCTATATGAGTATGGAAATCAGGCCGTTTCCTAAGAGAATAAGACCGTTCTCTAAAGAAGACTCATGAATCCAGGATATAGCACATGGCCATTAACGTGCTGAGCTACAGAACACACAATCTCTGAAATCAGTATGTGTGGAGATTCCGGTTTTATCACATGGGGTACTTGGTTCAAGACTAGTTTCACCACTGAACCTCGATAAGGCTTTGAATTTCTTGCACTAAGTGAAGGTTCAAATCCAAAAGATACCTATCATTTATGTATTGTTTTCAACGATGATGCTTATTTCCCAACTTTGCTTGAACTACGCTGGCTTGATCCCACTAGGGTACGTAGGCAGTCACTTGAGTGATGCAGCCACTCTTCAGGTTTTGTAAGTTTACTTTATTTTTGTTTTTGAAAAATAGGGGAGATTGTTGGATATTTTCAATAACATAGAAAATAAAACGGTTTTCATTTTTGGTTTGCCACTATCACGGGAGAGTCCGGTGCCGAATAGATGCAATGGATTTTTGTTGGAGATGAAAAGGCATCTCCAAAGGGTGTGATGGTTCACAAGAGACATCCATTCCCATTAGACATTATTGGTGTCTTTTGGAAATGAAGAGGCATCTCTAATAGGCATGAGTTCCTTATAAGTAGTGATGATTTCTTTTCATTCAAATAATGAAAAACATCTAGTACACTCTATTTTCTCTCTTCTAAGCATCATCAGAATCCTATTCTTGTGTGTTCTTGATTGGATCAAGGGGTACAAACCTTGAATTCAATTTCTGTTGTAGGGCTTTCATTGTATCCTGAAGGCATTATTTCACATACCTGTTGTAATCGCCAATTTATTTGGGAGGATAGAAATAATTGTCTAAAAGAAATCTTATGAGCCTTGAAAGTTTGGAGTACAACAATTTCTCTTAGTTTTTTCATCCTCTGTTTTAGCCCAAAATTTCCAACAGTACTAAGATGATTGACTAATGTATGATTTTTACATTCACTTTCAACTCTAACTCTGTCAAAGTCGGGCAATTGAATAGCTTAGAAGGAAACTGATGTCTATCAATCTCCGACTTGGAATCAAACATTCCACTTATATCAACAGATAGTACTACAACATTCCGATTTAGAGCCGCAGTAATCCATGTATTAAGATGATTTCTTATTGTATCTGTTTCTAAGTGATGTTCAAGGTACCAACTAAGACCAAACTCGTTTATATCAGATTTGTGGTTGCGAAGAATGAGTGCATTGTCTACAAAATTTTCGAAGCACATCGGCTGTACTACCTTTCTTAATCCGGAGAGAAGTCCAGGTATGAATGGACGACCGTTGTATTCAGTAAAGGTGAAAAATAGAGTTGAGAGAGTTCTTTCCGCAGACAAAATACTGGTTTTAACTGCAAATCTCATACTATAACAGAAAGAAAGGATGCGATGAATGAGTTTATCCGATAACTTACTGATTCTATCTTCCATCGGCTCCTCATCTTTATCAGAAGATTGTGAATTCTTTGTATGCATTTTGTTATTAGATCAGAGGGATGGAAAGAGATCCGAAACCCTTATTTAAGGTTTTTATTATGGAATATGAATATTGCATCATAAGAAAAAAGATATCGGGTGATTCGGGTCAATATGAAAATTAAATGCTCATTGTTCGGCAGATTTATGGGGTCACTGAAGAATGACATGTCAACAGTATGAAATATGCTTCAGGAAAAAAAAAAAAAAAAAAAAAAGACTGTGAAATATGAAGCATGAAGGTCCTGTCCATCTATTGTACATGGGACAATAGAATGCCGGTAGTACAAGGTTATTCCTGAATTTATCGATTGTTCCATTGATGGAATTCTCGAGTTAGAGAGGGTTTGAACCTCTAAGGTTTTATCTATAATACTTTGAGTTAGAGAGGTTTTGAACCTCTAATTAAGGTTTTATCTATAATACTATCAAATTCAAATTGCATAAACTCTCACTGAAGTTACAGCCAGGTCTCATTATAGATTTAGGACACTAAATTGCAATTGAAGTGGCAAAACAGTAACTGAAGTTCAACATTCTCTATCTGCAAGATAGTGAATAAAAGTAGACGCTATACGATTCTCTGTCTTAACATTTATAAGAGAAACACTGCAATATTAGAAGAAGACCTTGGACATGCCAGTAGCTTGGAACGAAATTTCTCTATTCTCTTATAAAGTTCATGGTGGTTACCATAAATTTTATAAAGAACCACTTCTTTCAAGTTAGGAGCATTTTTCAACAGAAACTCCACCAAGTTGAATTCACTATCAAATCCTCCAAGGCCTTTAATCTCCACAGACTTGAGTTGAGACAATATGCAGGGAGATGAAAAAGCAACTTTCAATCTTTGTTGGGATGTTCATAAGAGCCCTACAGAAGAGAAACAAAACAATAGTTAATATATCTTCAAAAACGATTAAAAATTCAACAAAAGTGACACTAGAAGAGCATTTGAGCTCGAGAGTGGAATATAGGACTACAGAGTAACAAAGCAAATACAAATATTTTGGCTGCTAAACCATTACCCATTCCCGATCTCAATCCTCTCGTCATCCAGTATTTCCACCGAAAGAGAATCTATGTTTGGTAAGATCGTCAATAAGTATGGTATTGCTTGAAAACAGGTTCTTACGTAATAAGTTTCCAGCTTCAAACTTCTTACATTACCAAATTGTAATGTGGAGCGTGTGCCTAATAAGTCTGGAATTCCTGAGACAATCTTGACACAAAACAGAACGCAAACTTCCCCGATCAGATACATAACGCTATGCACATTTATATAATTATTCATATTCTTAATGTAATGCACATGTATACTTTTACACATGAATGTAGATTGCGGGAACAAAGAGACAATGCATAATACCTCGAGGATCCCAGGGGATAGCTGAAGTTCATTGACAATATCAAGTGCTTTTAGAAAATCCATCACCCGCGTGGCACACAGTTCTTTCTCATGCTTAGGAAGCTTCAGATAATAATGTTCCTCCTCTCCTTGACTTCTAAAATCTAGCATTTCAATGTGAGCACAGACTAGAGAAGAAATGATCACCATAGAATATTCACGCCATGTATAATCTTCGCAAACGAAAGTTTGGAGATTTGGAACATTTAACTTGATTTTTTTGGGCATAATAATACAATTCTTAAGTTCTAAATACTTCAAAGTAAGAGACTCGATATCGAACCGATCCTTATCACTGCAGTTAGCTACTGATATTTTACAACCTTTTATGCTCAAGTATTCGAGAAGTGGCGGAAAGTTACTTCTTAAGAAGAGATTATTGGCATTATCTATATCAAGTGAATCGAACTCCAAAACTATAAGACAATGTAAATCCATTGATTTAGGAAAAGTAATTTTTGAGAAATAGTCCTTACAATAATGTTCAGCTTCCTTGGAATAGATTTTTATATCCACCTTCAACTTTAACTTTGTCAACACTCCGCAATTGAATAGATTAGAAAGAAATTGATGTCTTACAATCTCCGACTCGGACCGAGTATCAAACACTCCACTTATATCAACAGATAGTTGAACAATATTGTGATTTAGAGCAGCAGTAATCCATGTATTAAGATGATCTTTTATTATATCTGTTTCTAAATCATCAAAGTGCCACTCAAGAAGAAACTTGTTTATATCAGATTTGTGGTTGCGAAGAATGAATGCCGTGTCCACAAATTTACAAACAATATCAGGTGTGTCCACTTTTTTACTTCCCAAGATGTAAAACGTAGCGTGGGAGAGAAGTTCAGACATGTCTCCATCTTTTAGACAAAATACTGGTTTGAACTGCAAATTTCATATTACAGAAAGAAAGGATGTGATGAATGAGTTTATCTGATAACTACTGATTCTATCTTCCTTCTCCTCTTCATCTTTATCAGAAGATTGTGATTTCTTTGTTCGCATGTTTTTGTAGATTGATAATCAGAGAGATGGAAAGAGATCCGAAACAGGAGATGAACCCTTGTTTAGGGTTTTAATTATGGAATATGAATATTTCATCATTAAAATAAAATAAAGATATCGGGTGCTTCGGGTGATTCGGGTCAATATAGATATCTCATGCTCATTGTTCGGCTAATTATGAGGTCACTAAAGAATGACATGTCAACAATATCTGCTTATGATAATCTTCAGAGGAGATATCCTTGCAAGCATGAAGGCTGTCTGGCTAGTCCATCCATTGTACATGGGACGCTAAGTTTTGGGAAAGAATTTGGAATGGCGGTGGTACTTGGTTTCTTCTGAATTTATCAGTTGTTCCATCATTGCAATTCTCCGCTTACCGAAGTTAGAGAGGATTTTAACTTTTAGGCCGTGTTTGGGAGCTTTGACTATATAAAGCTTGGCTAGGGAATTTTTTTCTCTAACTCGAGCAGGATTATCACAAGATGTATTAATAAAGATGATGTTTGTGTTTTCGTTATATCCATCACGGGTTTATCATATATTATGTTTGTTTCTCCAAATTCTAAATCTGTATTTTTATAAAATAATTCAATATTATGGAAAAAATTGTTGGAAAAAATAAATAAAAACATAACAATAAAGTTAAAAAAATTAAAAATATTTTGAGTAATTAAAATAACTACCTCTATAACCGTCTAACCCAGGCAAGGATATTGGTATCCTGGCTATTTTGGAGAATAGCATAACCTTGCTTTTTTAGCTTCCTAAAATCAAGGAAGATTTAGTTGTTCGTATCCTAGACTAGAATTAGAACAAGACAAACATAATTTAAATGTATTTTCTTGATAACCCAACCTAGGATAGGCATTTCCAAGGGGCCAAACACGACCTTAAGTTTTTATTTATAAAGGTTTCACCTATTTGCCACCCACACTTTTCCTATTTGCCACCCTTCTCACAATTTCTAAAATAATTCCACTTTTGAATTCTATTTTTCCTATTTACCACCCATGGAAGTCAAATTTTGACTATAACTGTTATCACTACTCTTGTTATCTTCTTCTTCTTCACTAATCTCCCATTGCATATTAAAACCCATTATCCCTAAGGTATAATTAAACACTATGTTATAATAATTCTTTATCACACATTAGACTATTAATCCTATGTTATAATTCTTTTTAATCATAGTACACCATAAACTATCATCAGAATCATGTTATGGTTAATTGATATTTTGGTGTAATTTTACATTCTTCATATTAATAGATTCATATTAAGAGATTATTGTCTTAGTCCTCGGTACTGGTAGTTGCAATACGACTTCCCAGAAACATCATAGTAGTCCTGCACACTTTGAACCTCTTGGATTGGTTTTAGAAATGTAGAGAACGATGCATTTCATCACGACATCGTCCATAATTGGACGACTTTAAATTTTGAATTTTCTTTCCAAATGATTTTATTTTTGTTGTATTTTTTTTTTTTTTTTTTTGGATCAAGGTGGCGGGATCATCTAAATTGTGACATTTTTAAAGTCTGACCAATATAAAATCAAATCAAAAAGATAGAAGAAGGTGATCGGTAGGTGTAGCTGGAGTACAAGAAGGTGTTTGCCGGTGGAGATGGAGAGAAGAAACTATTTTTAAGTTAGGGTTTTTTCTTTGGTTTATTTGTTGGGTTGTTTTATTGTTGGGTAGAAATAAAAAGTCAAAAGGTTGTATTTAGGAATTTTGAAAAATTATGTAGGTGGTAAATAGGATAAGTGGAGGTGGGAATTAATGTGGGTGGCAAATAGGAAAAGGGTGGGTGACAAATAGGTGAAACCTTTATAAATACTACTCCCTCCGTCCTAAATTATTAGTCCGCTTTGACTAAGTCAAGATATTAAGGAGACCGGAGGAGTGTACAAAACTACCCTTAGTAAATGATATATTATTACTAAAATTAAGAAAAATACATTGGTAATTATAATATTTATAGAAATATTTAAATAGAAAATAAAAATAAAAATCTTTATGGATTGATTTGATAGATTTGTTTCCTATTGAGGAATATATCATTTAATATTTAGATTTGCAATATTTAAAATAATTTTATAATTGTAAAAGTTTGAAGGATATATTTGAGAATTTAACTAAAAAAAATATGACTATAAACAAAAGCTGGACAGTATTTAAGACAGACGAAAATAGAATAGATGACAGAGGGAGTATCAAATTCAAATTGTATAAACTCTCACTGAAGCATCAGTTACAGTCAGGTCACATTATAGATTTAGGACGCTAAATTGCACTTGAGGTGACAACAGCAACTTATTGCACTTGAGGTGACACAAAGGACAATACAATCACAAATTGAATTAAATTAGAACATCCAGAACCGAGTTCTCACTCGGATAATATTTAGATAGATTGCCGCCCTTTGGCAGCACGTGAAGATTTTCTAGTAAAAGAAGATTCTATACTGTCTTAACATTTACAAGAGAAACACTGCAATATTAGAAGAAGACCTTGGACATGCCAGTAGCTTGGAACGAAATTTCTCTATTCTCTTATAAAGTTCATGGTTGTTACCATAAATTTTATAAAGAACCACTTCTTTCAAGTTAGGAGCATTTTTCAACAGAAACTCCACCAAGTTGAATTCACTATCAAATCCTCCAAGGCCTTTAATCTCCACAGACTTGAGTTGAGACAATATGCAGTGAGATGAAAAAGTAACTTTCCAATCTTTGTTGGGATGTTCATAAGAACCCTACAGAAGTGAAACAAAACAATAGTTAATATATCTTCAAAAACGATTAAAAAATTCAACAAAAGTGACACTAGAAGAGCATTTGAGCTCGAGAGTGGAATATAGGACTACAGAGTAACAAAGCAAATACAAATATTTTGGCTGCTAAACCATTACCCATTCCCCGATCTCAATCCTCTCGTCATCCAGTATTTCCAACGAAAGAGAATCTATGTTTGGTAAGATCGTCAATAAGTATGGTATTGCTTGAAAACAGGTTCTTACGTAATAAGTTTCCAGCTTCAAACTTCTTACATTACCAAATTGTAATGTGGAGCGTGTGCCTAATAAGTCTGGAATTCCTGAGACAATCTTGACACAAAACAGAACGCAAACTTCCCCGATCAGATACATAACGCTATGCACATCTATATAATTATACATAATTTTATGCACATGTATACTTTTAGGTGAATTGGATGCATGAATATAGATTGGCGGAACAAAGAGAGAATGCAAAAATACCTCGAGGATCGCAGGGGATAGCTGAAGTTCATTAACAATATCAAGTGATTTTAGAAAATCCATCACTCGTGTGGCACACAGTTCTTTCCCATGCTCAGGAAGCTCCGAATAATAATATTCCGGGTAATATTGCTTGTCTGCTTGACTTTTAAAATCTAGCATTTCAATATGAGCACAGACGAGAGAAGAAATGTTCACCATAGAAAATTTACGCCATTGATAATCTTTGCAAACGAAATTTTGGAGATTTGGAACGTTTAACTTGATTTTCTTGGGCATACGACAATTCTTCAGTTTTAAATACTTCAAAGTAAGAGACTCGATGCCGAACCAATCCATATCACTGCTGTTATCTACTGATATTTTACAATCTTTTATGCTAAGTATTCAGAAGCGGCGGAAAGTTACTTCTTAAGAAGAGATTATTGGCATTATCTATATCAAGTGACTCCAATTCCAAAACTTTAAGACAATGTAAATTGATTGATTTAGGAAAAGTGATCTTGGAGAAATAGTCCTTACAAGAGTATTCAGCTTCATTATACCAGATGTTTATATCCTCCTTCAACTTTAACTTTGTCAACGTTCCGCAATTGAATAGATTAGAAAGAAACTGATGTCTTATAATCTCCGAGTCAGACTGATCATAAAACATTGCCCTTATATCAACAGATAGTTCAACAACATTGTGATTTAGAGCAGCAGTAATCCATGTATTAAGATGATTTTTTATTATACTTGTTTCTCACCCGTGCGATGCACGGGTCTGTTTATTGCTTATGGAATATTTATTGCTCTTTTTAAATAGGGAATATATTACAAAACCAAATTGTGCAAGAAAATAAAATAAACAAAATTTCATAAGTTAAATCGTAGTTATCTTTATTATAAGCTATTGTTAAACAAAAACAAATTTTAAAAGCACAATTCAAAATTCTTGATAGTAATAAAATTTTATTATTTTTTTAGCTACGCAAATAACAAAGAATTGATTGAAAATAGCAAGCAAGGTAAATTTAAACTATTTGGTCGGGATTAAACTTCTTTTGGTCAAGTTGAATAAAACCATACCATTCATATCAAATCGAAGATTCACACTCCTTTTGTCTATGGTTTCTTTGTTGTCTTTGTATGTCTCTTCTTCTTTTTTTGTCGATGTGAAGTTCTTCAAGGTAGATATAAGTTTACTTTGACTTTTCATCTTTATTCATAAGTATTCTCTTTCTTCTTTGTGTGAATTTGTTGTTTTTCTGCCATTTTTGTTGTTCTTTTTCATTCTGGCGTGTAGGTAGTGATACTCGTACTTATATATTACGAAGCTCTTCTAGCTTTATCGTTATTTTTTTTTGGCTAAAGGTCGCTTACACTTGGTTTTTATATACATAAGATAATTCGGGTTTAATGTTTTCCATATTTAATCTAATTTTTGGTTAAATTCTAAATTTTTCTTCGTTACACGAAAAAATATATCTTTCGTGTTTATTTAGGGTTTCTAAATAGACATGGTTTATTTAGGGTAAGAAAGATATCGTTTTACACGTGATTTGTTTTACCCTAATCTAGAATATAGCTATTGAAATTAATTTTCTACTTGATTTACTATTTAAAATTTACGGCAGTAAAGATCTAAATTCATATGGTAATTATCCCACACCATGTAAAGTATGATGGGAAGATTGATTACCCTACGATCAGTTTGTAAATATTCGGACAAAACCAATAAATTAAGGGTCAATGCGGCTGGGAGGACTTCTCCGAGATGCGTCATTGTTTGGCAATTCGATCCATAAATAACAGAGAATATCTTCTATTACACGAAAAACTACTTCACAATAACGTTTCAAGTAAAATAATTTATTCTCTGATTCAAAATGGTAGCATAAGAGCAAAACTATAAGAACTATAACATTTACAAAGAGGGAAACCATAACAAAGTTGGAATTGTTTGTGATTTCTAAAAATCCCATCTAAAAAACTATTCCAAAAATAAAATAAAAGCAAAACTCATTCCTAAGAAAAAATAAAGCAAATCTCTAATTACTAAATCACTTTAACCTTCTATTCATGATTCTCATTCCTATAGGTCACTGCTTGGAGAATAATACGGTTTATAGACCCGGTATTTTCACAAATGTGTTGATGGACAATAGTTTTGGTATATCCATCTTGTAAATCATTCTTTCCATGCCACCAACGAAGCAAATAGTAACAAAGATCAAATGACAAAAAAAAAAATTGCTTTAGAAATAAAAATAAGATGACAAAACCCTAAAAGAATATACAAAAAAAAAGTAAAGCGAGAACTGGCACAAAACAGAAAGAGTACCATGCGCGAAAATATATTAGGAATCCCATTAGAATGACATTTGCGGTAGCTAAGGTTTCAAGGATTCCACGCAAATTACCAGATGGCGGATTAAACAACAAAATAACATATTGGAAAAGAAAAAAACAAAAAATGAAGTCGTTATAGGAAGTGAGAAGCAGCATTGAAGATGCTGCTTGGCTTATGCTTTAATAATTTATATAAAGACACTTCCCATAAATAAAAGGATTTTGTTTTGAAATGGATACTAATCAATATCTAAATATATTTGAGATTTTTTTATTTAAAGCTAGGCTGTTCTTTTTCCCATATATATTGTGTACTTTGGATTATATTTGGCAAGTTCAGACTATAAAAATCAGAGTTTAGATAATTTTTGTAATATTTTATTTCCATAACTAAATAAGTAAATATTATTTTTGGATGGTTATATCTATTGGTTGAGTATTTATTTTCCAATTTTGAGTATCTTCTAGACGTCCAAAAATTCTATACTTATTAGATTCCATCTTACACAAAAAAATGCAACTTCCTAAATTTCATTTTCCTAATAAAGTTAATGAAAAAAATTTTCCTAATTTGTGGGGTTGAGAATCCTTTAGCTGTCTGTTTTGTATTTTTTTCCTCTCTGCAAATTTTATTTTCTGGTGATTTTTACTCCTAATGATGTTGTATTATTTTTATCTATACAAGATTAAAAGAACCCTCGAAAGAAGATTTCTTGACTCATGTGTGACATCCACAAATCAAATATTTTCTTTCAATCATCAATATAAATTTTCTATTTTCTTTTAATACCAACTCAAAGTGTAATTGCAATTAATACGTTAAAAACTATAAATATTCTAATAAGGTTTCTTCTGCAGGCCTGATGGAATCTCTCTGCAATGAGTATGGTTCCCTCTTCAAAGAAGAGGGCCAAGATATTTTTAATAATCTTGCAGATAATCACAAGGACATTAACATTGTGGAAATTTAATGTGAATTTTTCTCTCATGTCTAGCGTTAATTTGTGGACTTGCATTTTGTTTTTGTATTTGGCTGAGGTGTCTCAAGTTTTTGTTGCTCTTGAGATACCCTGTCCTGCAAGTTAGCCTTTTTTTTTTTTTTTGGATTTATATGTAACCGCTTGCAGTGGTCTTTTGTTTTTCAATCTAATTATATGTAAAGAAAAAAATACAGCTACAATTCTTTTTTCAAAAGAAAATGATGGATTTTCTTATGAGTGGAAGGAAGAACAAAAACACCACGCACACACTGCCTCCTTCAAAAGTCAATCACGAGTATGCAAATTCTCGCACTCTACAAACCCAAATACATGCCCCTCTACAAACTCAACCAATACCGTAGTTCCATTTTTGTCATAATTAATTAAATTTCCAACAAACATCTATGATACAAAACATTGAACAAATAACTAATTAAGCATATACCAGGGAAAGGAAAAACAGCCCGACTAACCGCCATAGTCGTAGATGATCCGGTTAACATACAAAAACTTAGCACCAAATGGAATCCAACTTAAATTATACCCTTGGTCCTCCAAACGCTGAAAATATCATCAAGAATTGCAAAAAAAAAAAAAAAAAAAAAAAAAAAAAAAAAAAAAGGATGACTTCATATATTTATTATCGCAAAATTATTAAAACATAACAAAATAATAGATGAGAAGAATATGCATGTATGTACATATTACCAGCCATTATCGCACGGAGATAATGTATATGCTAGATATAATTTTGCAACCATAATAGATGAGTCTTCTTCACTGCTACTTCTATCTTTTTTACATCAATCAAGATCTATTTAGTTACCTGTAATTACATAAAAAGGGAAAATAAACAAACAATAATCATATATACACGATCGATAATAAAATTGATTTAGCAACATGTGAGGAAATAACAACCTAAATAAACAATGTCAAGAGCAAAACACGTTTTACACCCAAAACATATGGTGTTTGGTTTGATATCGCAAAAATATTTGCAAGAATTAATAGGGGTATACTTGTTTCTTCTTTTGGAACAACTGTAACAGGTGCATGATCGAGGATACCTACAAAACAAAATGACAAATGTCATAAAAAATCCTAAATCGCAGGAAAAAGAAAAGAAATAACAACAAAATTTTAAAAAGCAATGTGGAAACAAAAGGGTTTGGCTAAAAATGAAGTTTGGGTTTGATTGATTTCTTTATATAGAGACACCAGACCCAAAAATAAAATGATTTTATTTTTGATATAATATTAATTAATATCTAAACTTATCTGGAATTTCCTTTTTATTTTGAGCATAATATTAAGCAATATCTGTATTTTTCCTGATTATATCCATCTATTGTAATATTTTTGGAAACTTCAAGCAAAGAAAACCACAAATTTACCTATCGAAGTATATTTTTTTGCCAATCTTAGTTGAAAGTATCTTGATTAGTGCATTTAATTTAATATTTTTCTGAATAAGCAATATTAAAAAGTATAGTAATAAAATCAGGATATTCGGAAGAAAAAAGATATTATTTCCGCACTTATGTGCAATTTCTTTTTTGTAGTTTTTTTTACTTCAGATAGCCACTATTTTTGGATACTTGCATGTAATTATTGCAATTTTTGTGTCTAAAAGATATTTGGCATATTCTACATCTCATAATGGAATCCTTTTTCTGGTTTGTATTTACGGAATGAATAAAATTAATGTTAACATCATTATTATTATCGCATTTTTATACTAAAGCTTTTGTTTTTCTATTCTAAACTTTTTGTTTGATATCATGTATTGATCATCACGATTTTCTATTAATTATTTTGTATCTTTAATATTCTACAGGACCAACAATTAAATGTTTTAGCAAAGGGGAGGAAAATTCGAAATATTGGTATGTATCCACGACTCTAAACATTTTTATTTTTAATTTGGACTATTGACTCATATTTGGTTCAAGCATGATTTAGCTTCATTGTTGAATTGTTTTCGTAATTTCATTTGGAGTTGTAATTGTAAATTGCAATTAGAATTAGAATTTATTCAATTATTAGTAGTTTGGAACTATAATTAAAATTAGTTTCATTGGAATAAATGTAATTGAACACTGGACATTGGATTTTTTTTTTTGTATGATTGATTTAATTTGTGATGAAATCATGATTAATAATGCATATTTTTATGTGATTTTATTTTAAATTGTTTGTTAGACTAAATTAAAATAAAATATATTATGGTTAATTTGTCAATATATTTTTGGTAATTTTATACGACTTTTTCAAGATTTAGCTATTTTCGGAAATAATTTTTGTTGAATGTGATTGTCTATAAAATATATTGTGGAGAAAAATATATCTTCTTGAATTTTATTTCCAGTTTTTTTCACAATTGCCATAAAAATAAAAATGGTGGGGCCAGAATCAACCAGAAGCTCCGATTAACCATGTCGCTCGAAAAAATTCTATTTTTATATAGAGAATGTGTTTCACCGTAATCATCATCTGTTTCTAAGCTCCACTTAAGACCAAATTTGTTTATATCAAATTTGTGGTTGCGAAGAATGAGTGCATTGTTTACAAAATCTTCAACCATAATCGGTTGTATCCACTTATTTAATTCGGGAGAGTATAACGGACGGTCTTTGAATCCAGAAGAGTTAAAAGATAGCGTGGGGAGAGAAGTCCAGATATATCTCCATCTTTTAGACAAAATACTAGTTTTAACTGCAAATTTCATGTTACAGAAAGAAAGGATGTGATGAATGAGTTCATCTGGTAACTTACTGATTTTATCTTCTTTCTCTCCGTCATCTTTAAATAAGATTCCTAGCTCAATATGAATCTGAAACACAAGGAAAAGATATCGAGTTCTACCGAGCAAAAAAAACAAGATATCTCGTCAATATATGTTACACAAAATTGGTTAAAAAGACCAAAATCAACAAATCCTGGGTGAAAAAGACATCTAGATTTTGATACTGTTTAAATGGACAAAAATACAAAAATAGCCGGGATGTAAACAGTTTCATCCTACCCATTTTCAAATACTTTTTCTTTTTTTAATTTACATCAGGATGCATCCAGTTTCATCCTTGCTATTTTTTAAGTTTAAGTCAGGATGTATCCAGTTTCATCCTTGCTATTTCTTTTTGTCCATTTCACCCATACTAATTTTTACTCGTCCATTTGAACCAGGTTTTAAAAATATTTGGACAAATGACCCATTTTCCGTATATTTTATGCTCATTGTCCGGCCAATTATAGGGCCACATAGGCATACCCCATTATACCGTGGTGGTGTTGTTTTCTACTTAAAAAAGGATTAATATGTTTGAAAATAGTAATTTAAGATGATAAGCTGAAAAGAAGAAAAAAACATTCGAAAATAGTTACGGTGGTCAGGTATACCGTAGATGTAAATCCTTGTTATTTATTTTCTTGTTTTTATTCATATGTATTAGAGCAACCACAGCGGACGAGTAAACCTATTTATTTGGTCAAAAAATCGAGACGTAGTGGGACGGACTATCGACTAAAACCCAGACCATAACCAAATCTCGGACTATATTTGGTCTGGGACCAAAGACTAAACCCAAATATAGTCGAGCGGTCGTATAGTCGACGCCCCACCACCAGACGGGTATATAATATACGCCCCACACCAGGCGTACATAAAGTCTACGCCCTACACCAGGCGTGCTTTATACCTACGCCCCTTTTTTTTTTTTTTTTTCTTTAGTATGGGGCGGGGTTTATACCTCCGCCCCATTCATAGTTTTTTAATTCCATTATATGGGGCGGGCTTTATACCTTCGCCCCATTTTTTATTTTTATTTTAATTTCATTTTGGAATCTCCCCGATCGCGCGAACGTATATTCCACGCCCACACCAAAGAACGTATAGTGTACGCTCCACCAAATTTAGTCTTCCACCGTAGCGTCACACACCAGACTAAACCCAAATTTTGGTCTTTTTTCCCTCTTTGGTCTTTGGTTATACTCGCACCACTGCAGTTGCTATTAAAGTTTAAAGTGAGTAGAATACTCGAATTTGACATTGTACGTTTTGATTCTTTTTGAAAAAGAAGCTGGAATGAATGACTGAAGTACCTCGTTGCTGGTAAATCTACCAGCTGTTCCATTTAGGGACTTTTCAGGTGGGCTTAGAACTTTTAGTGACACTCAAGTCAAGAGTTAATAAAGAACCATTTTTTGGGGACCATTCTTTTATTTGGGTAAGATATTAGAAGTAAATCTAGGTCACCCCTTATCTAGATATTTATGATAATACCTAAATTACCCTCTGATTATTTTTGGTTAATGATTAGTTAGTGTGATTAGTGAAATGATTTTGAATAAAGATTTGAGATTAAAAAATCATATTTTTAAAAAAGAAGTAGAATTATTGAGAGAGAAAAGTTAGAGAAGATGAAGAAGAAAACATGGAAAAAAAAATTGAGTTCACTAAGCTAGACTATTCAAGTGATGATTCAGTTAATGATAGCTCATCTGAATCTTCATCTCTCTTAGATGGTGAATGTATTCTTCCCAAAGCCAATCTCAAGATGAAAACGATGGATTTTACCAATCACAACCTGGAGAAGACTATTTGGGCCTTGAGTATGCTCTAAACTTAGATAATGTTGGTTGAATAGGTCCAAATTTTCAAAAAAATGTGAATTTGTTAAGTAGATTTGGGCTTGTTCGGTTACCTTGTATGAAGAACATGTAACCGAACTCATCTGAAAGTGTAGTTCTTACTTTTTGTGAACACGCAAAGTTCTGAACTCTCCAATAATGGAGGTTTTTGAAGTTCGGTTAACGGACATGTTACCGAACTTTGCAAATAGGATTACAGTGTTATGTTCGGTTTGGCTGAAATGTAACCGAACCTTAGGGTCTATAAGTTCGGTTAGTTTGCAACCAATAGCTAACCGAACTTATGCAAAATAAGATTTCACATTAGTGTATAAAGTTCGGTTGGTTCGCAAACTTCATACCAACCAACTATCTAACCGAACTTACGTACAATAAAATTTGATTTAGTATACCACACCAGGCATTCGAATATATTTTTGAATGATACTTGCTAAAAAAAATAGTAACAAACATCAAATGACAAAAAAAAATTGCTTTAGAAATAAAAATAAGATGACAAAACCCTAAAAGAATATACAAAAAAAAAAAAGTAAAGCGAGAACTGGCACAAAACAGAAAGAGTACCATGCGCGAAAATATATTAGGAATCCCATTAGAATGACATTTGCAGCGCTAAGGTTTCAAGGATTCCTGCAAATTACCAGATGGCGGATTAAACAACAAAATAACATATTGGAAAAGAAAAAAAACAAAAAATGAAGTCGTTATAGGAAGTGAGAAGCAGCATTGAAGATGCTGCTTGGCTTATGCTTTAATAATTTATATAAAGACACTTCCCATAAATAAAAGGATTTTGTTTTGAAATGGATACTAATCAATATCTAAATATATTTGAGATTTTTTTTATTTCTGGCTAGCTGTTCTTTTTCCCATATATATTGTGTACTTTGGATTATATTTGGCAAGTTCAGACTATAAAAATCAGAGTTTAGATAATTTTTGTAATATTTTATTTCCATAACTAAATAAGTAAATATTATTTTGGATGGTTATATCTATTGGTTGAGTATTTATTTTCCAATTTTGAGTATCTTCTAGACGTCCAAAAATTCTATACTTATTAGATTCCATCTTACACAAAAAATGCAACTTCCTAAATTTCATTTTCCCTAATAAAGTTGACGAAACAGCTTTCCTAATTTGTGGGGTTGAGAATCCTTTAGCTGTCTGTTTTGTATTTTTTTTTCCTCTCTGCAAATTTTATTTTCTGGTGATTTTTACTCCTAATGATGTTGTATTATTTTTATCTATACAAGATTAAAAGAACCCTCGAAAGAAGATTTCTTGACTCATGTGTGACATCCACAAATCAAATATTTTCTTTCAATCATCAATATAAATTTTCTATTTTCTTTTAATACCAACTCAAAGTGTAATTGCAATTAATACGTTAAAAACTATAAATATTCTAATAAGGTTTCTTCTGCAGGCCTGATGGAATCTCTCTCTGCAATGAGTATGGTTCCCTCTTCAAAGAAGAGGGCCAAGATATTTTTAATAATCTTGCAGATAATCACAAGGACATTAACATTGTGGAAATTTAATGTGAATTTTTTTCTCATGTCTAGCGTTAATTTGTGGACTTGCATTTTGTTTTTGTATTTGGCTGAGGCGTCTCAAGTTTTTGTTGCTCTTGAGATACCCTGTCCTGCAAGTTAGCCTTTTTTTTGGGGGGGGGGATTTAGATGTAACCGCTTGCAGTGGTCTTTTTGTTTTTCAATCTAATTATATGTAAAGAAAAAAAAATACAGCTACAATTATTTTTTTCAAAAGAAAATGATGGATTTTCTTATGAGTGGAAGGGAAGAACAAAAACAACACGCACACTGCCTCCCTTCAAAAGTCAATCACGAGTATGCAAATTCTGCACTCTACAAACCTAAATACATGCCCCTCTACAAACTCAACCAATACCGTAGTTCCATTTTTGTCATAATTAATTAAATTTCCAACAAACATCTATGATACAAAACATTGAACAAATAACTAATTAAGCATATACCAGGGAAAGGAAAATACTTGCCCGACTAACCGCCATAGTCGTAGATGATCCTGTTAACATACAAAAACTTAGCACCAAATGGAATCCAACTTAAATTATACCCTTGGTCCTCCAAACGCTGAAAATATCATCAAGAATTGCAAAAAAAAAAAAAAAAAAAAAAAAAAAAGGATGACTTCATATATTTATTATCGCAAAATTATTAAAACATAACAAAATAATATATGAGAAGAATATGCATGTATGTACATATTACCAGCCATTATCGCACGGAGATAATGTATATGCTAGATATAATTTTGCAACCATAATAGATGAGTCTTCTTCACTGCTACTTCTATCTTTTTTACATCAATCAAGATCTATTTAGTTACCTGTAATTACATAAAAAGGGAAAATAAACAAACAACAATCATATATACACGATCGATAATAAAATTGATTTAGCAACATGTGAGGAAATAACAACCTAAATAAACAATGTCAAGAGCAAAACACGTTTTACACCCAAAACATATGGTGTTTGGTTTGATATCGCAAAAATATTTGCAAGAATTAATAGGGGTATACTTGTTTCTTCTTTTGGAACAAGCAGCGTATGAGTGCATGATCGAGGATACCTACAAAACAAAATGACAAATGTCATAAAAAATCCTAAATCGCAGGAAAAAGAAAAGAAATAACAACAAAATTTTAAAAAGCAATGTGGAAACAAAAGGGTTTGGCTAAAAATGAAGTTTGGGTTTGTTTGATTTTTTTATATAGAGACACCAGACCCAAAAATAAAATGATTTTATTTTTGATATAATATTAATTAATATCTAAACTTATCTGGAATTTCCTTTTTATTTTGAACATAATATTAAGCAATATATGTATTTTTCCCGATTATATCCATCTATTGTAATATTTTTGGAAACTTCAAGCAAAGAAAACCACAAATTTACCTATCGAAGTATATTTTTTTGCCAATCTTAGTTGAAAGTATCTTGATTAGTGCATTTAATTTAATATTTTTCGAATAAGCAATATTAAAAAGTATAGTAATAAAATCAGGATATTCGGAAGAAAAAGATATTATTTCCGCACTTATGTGCAATTTCTTTTTGTAGTTTTTTTACTTGAGATAGCCACTATTTTTGGATACTTGCATGTAATTATTGCAATTTTTGTGTCTAAAAGATATTTGGCATATTCTACATCTCATAATGGAATCCTTTTTCTGGTTTGTATTTACGGAATGAATAAAATTAATGTTAAAATCATTATTATTATCGCATTTTTATACTAAAGCTTTTGTTTTTCTATTCTAAACTTTTTGTTTGATATCATGTATTGATCATCACGATTTTCTATTAATTATTTTGTATCTTTAATATTCTACAGGACCAACAATTAAATATTTTAGCAAAGGGGAGGAAAATTCGAAATATTGGTATGTATCCACGACTCTAAACATTTTTATTTTTAATTTGGACTATTGACTCATATTTGGTTCAAGCATGATTTAGCTTCATTGTTGAATTGTTTTCGTAATTTCATTTGGAGTTGTAATTGTAAATTGCAATTAGAATTAGAATTTATTCAATTATTAGTAGTTTGGAACTATAATTAAAATTAGTTTCATTGGAATAAATGTAATTGAACACTGGACATTGGATTTTTTTTTTGTATGATTGATTTAATTTGTGATGAAATCATGATTAATAATGCATACTTTTATGTGATTTTATTTTAATTTGTTTGTTAGACTAAATTAAAATAAAATATATTATGATTAATTTGTCAATATATTTTTGGTAATTTTATACGACTTTTTCAAGATTTAGCTATTTTCGGAAATAATTTTTGTTGAATGTGATTGTCTATAAAATATATTGTGGAGAAAAATATATCTTCTTGAATTTTATTTCCAGTTTTTTTTACAATTGCCATAAAAATAAAAATGGTGGGGCCAGAATCAACCAGAAGCTCCGATTAACCATGTCGCTCGAAAAAATTCTATTTTTATATAGAGAATGTGTTTCACCGTAATCATCATCTGTTTCTAAGCTCCACTTAAGACCAAATTTGTTTATATCAAATTTGTGGTTGCGAAGAATGAGTGCATTGTTTACAAAATCTTCAAACATAATCGGTTGTATCCACTTATTTAATTCGGGAGAGTATAACGGACGGTCTTTGAATCCAGAAGAGTTAAAAGATAGCGTGGGGAGAGAAGTCCAGATATATCTCCATATTTTAGACAAAATACTAGTTTTAACTGCAAATTTCATGTTACAGAAAGAAAGGATGTGATGAATGAGTTCATCTGGTAACTTACTGATTTTATCTTCTTTCTCTCCGTCATCTTTAAATAAGATTCCTAGCTCAATATGAATCTGAAACACAAGGAAAAGATATCGAGTTCTACCGAGCAAAAAAAACAAGATATCTCGTCAATATATTTTACACAAAATTGGTTAAAAAGACCAAAATCAACAAATCCTGGGTGAAAAAGACATCTAGATTTTGATACTGTTTAAATGGACAAAAATACAAAAATAGCCGGGATGTAAACAGTTTCATCCTACCCATTTTCAAATACTTTTTCTTTTTTTAATTTACATCAGGATGCATCCAGTTTCAGTCAGGATGTATCCAGTTTCATCCTTGATATTTTTTTTTGTCCATTTCACCCATACTAATTTTTACTCGTCCATTTGAACCAGGTTTTAAAAATATTTGGACAAATGACCCATTTTCCGTATATTTTATGCTCATTGTCCGGCCAATTATAGGGCCACATAGGCATACCCCATTATACCGTGGTGGTGTTGTTTTCTACTTAAAAAAGGATTAATATGTTCGAAAATAGTAATTTAAGATGATAAGCTGAAAAGAAGAAAAAAACATTCGAAAATAGTTACGGTGGTCAGGTATACCGTAGATGTAAATCCTTGTTATTTGTTTTCTTGTTTTTATTCATATGTATTAGAGCAACCACAGCGGACGAGTAAACCTATTTATTTGGTCAAAAAACGAGACGTAGTGGGACGGACTATCGACTAAAACCCAGACCATAACCAAATCTCGGACTATATTTGGTCTGGGACCAAAGACTAAACCCAAATATAGTCGAGCGGTCGTATAGTCGACGCCACACCACCAGACGGGTATATAATCTACGCCCCACACCAGGCGTACATAAAGTCTACGCCCCACACCAGGCGTGCTTTATACCTACGCCCCTTTTTTTTTTTTTCTTTAGTATGGGGCGGGGTTTATACCTCCGCCCCATTCATAGTTTTTTAATTCCATTATATGGGGCGGGCTTTATACCTTCGCCCCATTTTTTATTTTATTTTTAATTTCATTTTTGGAATCTCCCCCGATCGCGCGAACGTATATTCCACGCCCCACACCAGGCGAACGTATAGTGTACGCTCCACCAAATTTAGTCTTCCACCGTAGCGTCACACACCAGACTAAACCCAAATTTTGGTCTTTTTTTCCCTCTTTGGTCTTTGGTTATACTCGCACCACTGCAGTTGCTATTAAACTTTAAAGTGAGTAGAATACTCGAATTTGACATTGTACGTTTTGATTCTTTTTGAAAAAGAAGCTGGAATGAATGACTAAAGTACCTCGTTGCTGGTAAATCTACCAGCTGTTCCATTTAGGGACTTTTCAGGTGGGCTTAGAACTTTTAGTGACACTCAAGTCAAGAGTTAATAAAGAACCATTTTTTGGGGACCATTCTTTTATTTGGGTAAGATATTAGAAGTAAATCTAGGTCACCCCTTATCTAGATATTTATGATAATACCTAAATTACCCTCTGATTATTTTTGGTTAATGATTAGTTAGTGTGATTAGTGAAATGATTTTGAATAAAGATTTGAGATTAAAAAATCAGATTTTTAAAAAAGAAGTAGAATTATTGAGAGAGAAAAGTTAGAGAAGATGAAGAAGAAAAACATGGAAAAAAATTGAGTTCACTAAGCTAGACTATTCAAGTGATGATTCAGTTAATGATAGCTCATCTGAATCTTCATCTCTCTTAGATGGTGAATGTATTCTTCCCAAAGCCAATCTCAAGATGAAAACGATGGATTTTACCAACCACAACCGGAGGAAGACTATTTGGGTACGCAGGTATGCTCTAAACTTAGATAATGTTGGTTGAATAGGTCCAAATTTTCAAAAAATGTGAATTTGTTAAGTAGATTTGGGCTTGTTCGGTTACCTTGTATGAAGAACATGTAACCGAACTCATCACGAAAGTGTAGTTCGGTTACTTTTTGTGAACACGCAAAGTTACCGAACTCTCCAATAATGGAGGTTTTTGAAGTTCTGGTTAACGGACATGTTCACCGAACTTTGCAAATAGGATTACGGTGTTATGTTCTTTGTTTGAAATGTAAATCGAACCTTAGGTCTATAAGTTCGGTTAGTTTGCAACCAATAGCTAACCGAACTTATGCAAAATAAGATTTCACATTAGTGTATAAAGTTCGGTTGGTTCGCAAACTTCATACCAACCAACTATCTAACCGAACTTACGACAATAAAATTTGATTTAGTATACGTAAAAGTTCGGTTAGTTGTCAACTTGCTTTACAAACCGAACTTTGAGTTCGGTTATCCCTGAAAATTACCATGTAACCAACTTTAGGGTCTATAAGTTCGGTTAGTTTGCAACTAATAGCTAACCGAACTTTTGTAAAATAAGATTTCACATTAGTGTATAAAGTTCGGTTGGTTCGTAAAATTCATACCAACCCACTATCTAACCGAACTTACGTACAATAAAATTTGATTTAGTATACGTAAAGTTCGGTTAGTTGTCAACTTGCTTGAGAAACCGAACTCGGAGTTCGGTTAAACCGATAAAATTATCATGTAACCGAACTTATTTATGATTGCAATTGATGTTGTTCCATTTCTTGTAGATTGAATGTCAACCTATACCAATGGATAATCAACCTTCTCCGGTTGGCATGCTGTTTGAAGATATATCTAATCACTATGTCAATGATTTGGTTTTTGATAAACCTATTGATGCGAAGAATTGGGCTAGAGATCATGCCAAGAAAGCCATGTGCGTATTAGTTTTGAATGGAAAAGAAAGCCAAACTCGTTTTGAAATGGTTTGTGAGAGAAGTGCAGATCCCGATGTTAGTCACAAGAGGAATGGTTATGTGTATAAAGGAAAGACGACGAGGAAGAACACAACGTGCTCAAAGAAAATTAAATGTCTGTTCAAGCTAGTATTTAGTAAGTGCAAAAAAAAAAGAATGGATGGGTTCTATCTATGGATAAGGTGGCAGGTCATCATAACCACCCTCGTCCGGATGATCTTGAAGGACATGCAATGGCCGCAAGGCTCACTCCTCAAGAAATGAAGAAAATAGCTAAATTTAGGAGAATGGGAATTTCACCACTTAACATGCTTCGCTTACTAAAGGATGATAACAAGGATAATGTATCATCTTTGACGACCATTTACAATGCAATTGAGACAATTAAAAGGAATGAATGGAAGGATAGACAAGTGATGCAACAATTGTTTTTTTGCGCTAAAGAGAAAGGCTACGCGGTTCAAAAGAAGGTAGGTCCGGAAGATGAAATAACGCATCCCTTTATTGCATATCCGAAGAGTGTTCAATTGGCTCAATCCTTCCATCAAGTTCTTATAATGGATTGCACTTACAAGACTAACAAATGCGAGATGCCATTGTTGAACATTGTTGGTCGTACCTCGACGAAGTCACCGTTTACCGTTGCTTTTTGTTTTCTAGAAGATGAGCAAGAACCAAGTTACACTTGGGCGCTACAACAAGTGAAGGCCATATACCGAGATGATGATATCCCCGCGGTTATAGTGACGGACAACGATGTAGCATTAATGAACGCAATAGAGAGAGTCTTCCCATTAGCACATAATATGCTTTGCACGTTCCATACAGGTGTAATGTGATGAATAGGTACAAGCCTCAAATTTGTCCACCAAAGAGAAAGCATTTGAAGAGATTAGTAAGCTACCGGAAGATGAACAAGCGGATGCAAAAGAGGAATTCGATATAAAATACACTATAAATCACGCTAAATGGGTTTGTTTCTCTGGTGAATGGGAGTCATTGACTTGGTCTCTCACCGAAGAAGAGTATAATCTAAATCTTGCGGCATTTATCGAACATTGGTCTAGCCCCTAATATCCCGAGGATATTGTAACGTATTTGGTTAAGCAATGGTTGGAACCGCACAAAAGAGCGCTTCGTTTATGCATTTACCAACCACCATAAACACTTTGGGAATCAAGCGACAAGTTTGGTAGAATCGGCTCACCACGGTTGAAGAAAAATCTTTTTGGATGTGTCGATAATTTTGTGATTGTGTTTAACGCAATGGAGAATTACTTCAACCGCGAGATTGATAGAATTAAAGAGAAGTTTCAAAAAGCCGCATCATGAAGTACAAAATGATTGTACAAAAAGATGGTAACATCAAGAAAATGGATGACCTTCAGTTGTTCAAGGGACTCCATTATAATGTTTCACGTACTTGCATTAAGAGGTTAATGGTAGAGGTGAATTTGATTGACATATGGGGAACCAAGTCGGACGAGGTGTGTGTTTGCAACATGATGAAGTCTATGGGACTCCCTTGTCGCCATATGATAGTTAAGTATGAACATGGCATAATCCCTCTAAGCGATATAGATCCATATTGGCAATAATTAAGTTTTGTCCCTCCTCCAAAGGCGATTTCGTAGAAGAGTTTGGTGACAATGAGATGGGAAGAATCGTTATCGAGATGTACCGAAACATGAACAAACTCGAAAAGCAAATCTTTTGGGATGACATGCGGCCAATCGTTTATCCACACACTTCGGAGAATGTGCACGAACCGAAAAAAAGGCAAGGGCAAAGGTAGGCCAATCACCAAAGAAACAAAAAAACAAGTAAGAGAATATGCAAAGGTGTTGGCTAAGAGGAAAAGTGAAATGACCCCTTTTACTAGAGATCCTTGTGGGCATAAGCATACCGCGGAGAAGTACCAAGAAGATTCTAAGAAAAGGTCTAGGAATATTATGGAAAATGGCGAAACAAGTGAACGGGATATGAAGAAAAAAGGACCGATGTTACGCTCGCAACCAACCCCACCTACTCCATCGGAACCTAGCCAACCAATTCAAAGAGACGTGAAGCTTAAAGCTCCAATATGCCGCATCCAAGAAAGAAGTCGACCAATTGATGATACACCACCTTTTGTTGATAAAAGGTACTTGGAAGAAACTACCTCCATACATTAGAAAGTACGTCATATCCACCAGGTGATGTCCTCCCGGATGGTAATTGCAGATTCCATGTTGTCGTACAACAACTAGGGCCTTTCACTCAAGGTGCGAAGTCATATAATGATAATCAAATCACTTATGTCCGGCAAAGGTTGTTGATGAAGCTAAAGGAGAAAACGGAATTTTACAAAAGAATGTTGTCCGATGGGGATGCTAGTCTCAATGTGCAGTTTGTTAGGTATCAAATGCGTCTCCACGGGGGGGATCCAATCACAATGGATCATTGGATGGGCATGCCGATATGTGGGCACTTAATCGCCGAAGCATTCAATTGCGTGGTTCACTATTTCTCAAAAGGTTCTAGTTTCACATACACTCCGAAAACAAAAATATGTGTCGAGCAACTTAGACGTAGGAGAGTGGTGATTGCGCTTGTTAACAACAACCATTTTATAGGCCTCCGGGTTATAATACGATTGTCCACTGCCTCCGATATGCGGAAACTCTTATTGGCATGGATTTAACGCTGACACAATGTTGGGTTGGTGCATTATGTACGAGCATAACATGGAGATGTGGAAAACTTTGAAGGATTCGGAAAAAATCATACACGAAGGTTCAATTTCCCTTGCAGATGATTAAATGTACCATTAATTAAACTAAGTATGCTTTGAACATCAACATAAGAATCAAAGATTGTGTTTTTTGGAATTAGGTCTTTTTTTTTGGTTATGCTTTGAACATTTTCATAAGAAGACTGTTATTTTTGGAACTTTTTTTTTTTCTTATTAGAACTTAATTACATGACATCGCTGAACAGTGAGACATCAAGACTTAAGTTCGGTTAGGAAATGAAATTAGAGGACATTGCCGAACTAAAACTAAAGCTACATAACATTTAATATCCGAAACGCGTTATGAAAAAGTCTTTAAGGATGCGGAAATGATCTTCATATTTGAAATCCTTTCTCTTCCATCTTCGCCATTCTTTTTTTGATGTTAAAATTATTTCGGCGAATCCTTCACCCCTAAGTCGAACCGCCTTACAATACGAAATAAATGAATTCCACAACTCTATGTCTAATCTTTTCGAATCGAATGAACAAAGCTATATGATCACGGTTATGAGGGTTTAATGTGTCGGAGCAGAATTTCTCATGAATTTTCCCCCAATAACTTTGACTCATAATACCATTCATTCTTTGTTCTTCACCCCTCTTTGGATAGTATAGTATGTAGTTTCTGCAAAGAGATAGATCTTCATCTAGAGTAAATTCAGGAGTAGTAGCAGCCATTTTTAGAAGATTTTGAGACAAAATGTTAACTATGAGACACATATTTATACCACTGAGGTGTATAACGGCTATAAAAATAGCCGTTACTTGAAATTAGTGTCATTCAAATTTCAAAATACATAGTAAGGTTACATAAGAAATGCATCGACAAAACCGAACTCACATGTTCGGTTGGTTACGAAATCCAAGGTAACAAGGCAAAGGCAAACCACCAAACTACAAAGTTACATTGTAATGTTTGGTTACCTGGTAAATCATAACAGGTAGCTGAACTTAAGAACAATATATGTCAAAATATAATAAAATGACTGAGAAATCTTGATGGTTAAGATTGAACCATACCTTTGTCGCAAAGATCTTGGCAGCCCATGAGTTTTTGTAGCCCATCAATACCTCCCCTCCATCTCTTGGAGTACTATAAGTTGGCATCTTTGGCGTCAAAAAAAAATTGTCATCAGGAATATGTGAATATCTAGCACAAGGCTTTTTAGGCGCCTTTCTAGGTTTCTTTCGCACTATTTCTACTTGTGCCTCTTCCTCTTCGTATTCCTCTTCATCCAAGTCCTCCTCTGATATATCATCATCCTTATCTCCATCTTCCTCATCTTTGTCACCCTCATTTCCTCCTCCTTCAGCTGGTTCACCATCATCATTGTCACCCTCATTTCCTCCTCCTTCAGCTGGTTCACCATCATTGGAACCCTCATTTCCTCCTCCTTCAGCTGGTTCACCATCATTGGCACCCTCATTTCCTCCTCCTTCAGCTGGTTCACCATCATTGGCACCCTCATTTCCTCCTCCTTCAGCTGGTTCACCTTCTCCACCTTGATGATGTTCTTGACTGCCCATCTCTTCCACGATCTCTTCATTAACTTGTTGGATTACGTTGTCAACATTATCTCTATTAACACCATCTTGGATGACAATACCGGAAGATCTTAGAACTCCCACACCTCTATACTTAGCATTTTTGGTTCCACGGTTCACGCATCACAATGTACTTTGCCTCGAGGCGTGGGAGTTCTAAGATCTTCCTGTAAAGGTTTGTTTGATTTTTTGCCTCTTCCACTAATCAAGAAAACAAAAGATATTAGCTTAACCGCTAAATGATTCACTAAATCAGATGCAACATAAGGTTTCTCAGCGTAAGGTTTGGTTAATAGCAAAAGTTCACGAAAAATAGGCCAACTCTAATTTTGTGTTCCATAGTATAGTTCGGTTACCAAAGGTTTTTTACGAACAAATCGAACTCAACATTGTTCAATATTAATGAAGAGTTCGGTTTGTTTTTGCGAACAAACCGAACTCAACATGTATGCAACTACTGAAGAGTTCGGTTTGTCAAGGTTTTTTGCGAATAAACCGAACTCAACATGTATGCAACTCAACATAGTTGGACAAGTTTGGTTAAATTGAAACTCAACATATTGGGAAAAATAGCATAGTTCGGTTACATTGATTTTTTTTTCTTTTTTCGGTAAAGTTCGGTTACTAAATAGTTTTAGATTTTTTATGCGAACAAACCGAACAAAATAAAGACACAGATTCGGTTACATAAAAACTCAAAATAGCGGGCAAAATAGCAGAGTTCGGTTACATGTGGAAAAAAAATTGTTGTAAATTTGGTTAAGTTCGGTTAGAAAAAAGTCGTAGGCTTCTTTGCGAACTAACTGAACTGGAAGTTCGGTAAACTAGTTTTCAATCCTATAGAACCGAACTGTTCTTCGTGTTCTTCCTTTTAGGGAGTTCGGTTAACAAACTAGGGTTTTTTAAAAAATCGTCATAACCGAACAATGCATCAGAATCGCCATTTGAACCCTATTTTGATGATTTCTATTCAATTGAAGCAATGAAAATCAAATTAAAAGTTATGGGTTTGTTGGAAAATACCTGCGCATTGGTCCCATGGTAGAATCGGGCTTCGACTTGCGTCTTTGATACTCGATGATGCCTCTAACTTCCGGTTCCACTTCTTCCTCAATTTGAACTTGTTTCTGATGTGCTAGATGTCCTAATGGGGGACCTTTTCCTGGGAGTCTTTTGGTTTGCTTTCGAAGAACCATTCTTATAGTCGATTGATCAATCGACGATGAAAATTTTATGAATCGACGATTAATCGATGAAGACGATGTTGAAAGGAAGAAGAAGAAGAAGAAGAAGAGAAGAAAAACTTGTTTGGGAGGCGGTAGGGTAGGTCTGATTTTTTTGTTTTTGTCAATAGATTATATTAGGTTAATAATCTAAATAAAACCGTTTTAGTGATAATCTTAATTAGGGTTTGGGGGCAAATTAGTAATGTCCACATTTTAGGACATCCCTTATAAATATAGGGTAGATGGCCTTATAAAAGAATGGTCCCAAAAAAAGGCTGGTCCCAAAAAACGGTTCTTAATAAATTAAAGAAGCTGTTTTGTGGGCAGTCTAATGTAAAATAATGTTGGTGAAAAAGACCAAGTTACACTTTGTACTTTGATTGAGCTAGTAGCTACTCGGATCAAGACCATATCTGAATGCACTAGAATAACTAGCCATGCGCTTGTACGCTCATTTCTTCCTTACGATCCCCGGGTCTTCCACTATCGGTACCAAGTCTGGCCAGTCTGTGTCATTCACCTAATTTCATGCGATCTATATTTTTGGGGTTTTGATAAGGAATACTCTTTAGACGCAAAAAGTGGAGCCGTATATGTACCCTTTAAATCCCACTTCATAACAAGAATATTGGATGGGATATCATCAGGAAGAGGCAAAGAAAAGGGTGGGGAAAATTGGGAACATGTCCCGTTTTCACTAATTCGTTTTTGGGTAGTGGCAGAGCTAGGCATTGGCTATAGGGTGGGCTTGAACCTTTTCTTCGACCTAACTTAAATTTAAAATTCGCACACCTACTGTGGCCCAACTAAATAAAGGCTATGGAAATAATGACCTTTTCTCTTGTTGGAGTTGGCAGAAGCTAGCCCTAGTCACAGAGTAGTTCCGTCCCTGGAAAAATATCATATTCCCATAGAGAGGAATAAACTTTTTTATTTTTTTTATGCATAGAAAAATTTATTCACTGTTTTTCTTAATGAAATATTCTTGTTATTTTTGTCGGGATTAAAAATTTCAGTATTTTTTGTCGATTTTGTTTTCTTATTTTTTGAACAAGCAAAATCAAAGCAGTACAACAGATATGTAGCGAAACATTTATATATATTGCCGGATCATGTTGTAAAAACCAACTGCAATGTCAAAATAAGTGTTGAATCTAATTATAAAACAAATCCATTGGATTATATGTATCCAATCCATCCATCCATGCATCCAAAATCCGTTGGATGATAGATTAGATGCGGAAGCCAAATTTAATATCCGTAATAAATTGGATTGGATGAGGATGGGATGAAAATCGGTCCATACCGGCCCATGCTCACCCCGGTAGTATTGTCTGGGAAAATGTTTGGGCTTAGCCATTATTTGCTTGTCCTTTTGTGGGCTTAGCTATTATTTGCTTGTCCTTTTGTGGGCTTGCTCTATTTTTTTTTTTTTTTTTTTTTTTTTGTTGTCCTTGTAAAGAAACGGTCGTGGTGGTTGCCTCCACTTAGTGAAAAGTATCAAGGTATTGTCTGACTTCACTAATCAAGTAAAACTACAACAAATTTGTGCCTGCCTTGGAGAGAATTACAGTGACCAATGCCACCAAGATATTTATCAACCTTGACTTACCAGAGGGCATGTAAATGCAGATCATGCAATAGATTCATGGAAGATAAAACTATTTAAGCAGTTTTAGTATGTTTAATGGACACAGCTAACACCAAATTTTGGACCACAAGTCCATGGAAGTTAGAACACCACGACAGACAACATAGGCTTCAAGAAAGAACAGACACCTGCACACGTTATGCTGGCTGAATATAGAAAACATTAACTTAACTGATACTTGCAACATAAGAGCCAACACGCCAAATGTTTTAGCTAGAATATAATATGTTCTCATAAGTTTGGCTGAATTTGCTGGTGTGTGCATGTATGTACGTGAGCAAGGCAACACTGACCGAAATCATTGCTGAAAATGGTTAGCATTACCTAGCATACAAGGAGTGCAACAAAAAAGAGGTTAGTGACGCAGAGAACAGCTGTGGGAAAATATGTGAGGCGCAAGTAAAGTCACCAGTGTCAAGGTTAATCTCACAAGGCCTAAATTTGTTTTATCTATGTTCACACGTATTATTGACTCTACATTAGTGTTGTTTCAAACTAATTCTTGCCTATCTGTAGGTACCAACTGGCTAACACTCATGTAGCTCATTCTGAATCGAGAAAAATGGTTTATGTTATACTTTTAACAGCGAAGTAACAATTTATAATGCATTAGTACATTAGACAAACATACATTGTATATTACCAGGATTTTTAAAATATTATGCATGATGTAACAGAGATGGAAGAGAAAATCGTGCTTACAATGAGCAAAACAAAACAAACTAATACTCTTGAGAGGATTCGTGCTTAATACACAGACATCATTCACTTGAGACTGAATTGTTTTCAAGCAACAACTTTTACTTCACCAAATATAGAAGTATAAGTAACACGGATATTTGTATGATAGAATGAACATTTAAACTTAACAGCACAGGAAGGGTTCACATCAAACTGAAAACTTCAATACATCACGTTCTTAACTGACATTCTGTATAAGCTGGAAAATTACTTCACTAGTTCGAGTCATATAGAAAACTAACCACAATTTCACCAAACTACAGGTTCACTTAATCCTAAGCCAATCAAGTTATCTTTACAAAAATTATACTACTATTTAAAGACATCGAAACAACCAAAGAGAAATATACAGCTTTAGTACCATGGGAAACACTAATTTTAATTTGTTTCATCATATATATTTGAACACGGAATGGATCAATTCAGCCTCACTGATTTCCATCTCCTACTCCGAACAATAAAAAAATACTACAACCTCGGGTCCATTGCCAGTCTATAAATGAACTTTCCATGATAAGAACAAACAATGCACGAGGTATCAAAGAGGCAAGTTTTACTAAGAGGAATTATATGGAGAACCATTCAGAAATGTGTCACATTGGAGTGGGTTTCAATGAGAAACTGCATAAAGCTAGAATAGTCATAATAAGTTTTCACTTTATCTGTTGTATCTGTCAGGAATTCTGTTCATAGTCTAGCTAACCACTGCAACCCAAGGAAAAAAATATTCGAAGATAAATTAGCAGCCTTACCACATTTTCAAAAGCAGCATGCTATTTTTATTGTGAAGGAATCCGTAAATATTGACTTTGTCGTTCTCACTTACTTTGCCCGTTAAAGAAGTGTAACTGTAACCTAGGAAGATACAATCTTTCCTTCCTTTATCATGTTCGTGATCATGGTTCTGCGGCCGCAAATATAAACTTAAGAAATTAATATTAGTATTGAGATACTTAAGAAAACGAAAAAAATCTGTAGATTCCATTTTCAGAACCAGATTTGATTTCTGCTCGGAGATGGGTGCACCCAAAGGGCTCAACAATATTCTTTCATTGGGTTCTCATTGCATTGACTGGACCACCTGTTCAATCATGTAATCCGAATGACAATATCAGCATAGAAATCTCAAACAAAGCCTTCAGCAAAGGGAGCACTCAGAATAATAAGCAGATACAGATCAAGAGCAGAATATTACTGGTCTTGATTTGCACTAATACAAAAACCTAATAAAGCTGGGTAAGCATTGGGTAGCCGCGGAAGCTAATACGGGTTATTGCTTAAAATAGAACATACTGTATAGGTGATGGTGAAAAATAGCAATCTTAACCAATCTAATAATGTACTACAATTTTCAAGTGCATAATTGGCTATATTTTTGTGATTATAGTTTCTTACGCATTTATCTGTTTCACACAGCAAGATGATACACTCTTCCTAGTAGCTTACAACAATATATGTTCTCACAAAAGTGAAATAGGCATAGAATCTTACCCCAAATGACTCCGTGACCATCATTTCAACTGATCGATTCATATGGAACCAGACACTTTCAAGTTTACTGAGTTGCCTTGTGAAGTCCTCCGTGAACGCCTATCTGGCACAGAAACTGCACAAGAAGCTTCAAGAGCAGATTTTGGAGCTTCCTTTCCACGTAGCAGATCTACAGAAATGTCTTTATTGCAATAATTTAAATTCTGCATTAACTCTCTGTTTTCTCTTTTTCTTATAGGCATTCCTCGCATATCAAGCCAAATTATACTAAAGTGAGAACACCCACAAACCTGAAATGACTGAAAAGTGTCCTTTCAAAAGAGCACAAGTCTATCTTACCATTGAATAAGTCTTCATAGTAGGTTGCTTTGACTCAACCTCCTCATCTGAAGGATTCAGAGACGATTCTGAAATTAGTATCTCTTCAGAAGATCCACCTAATCTCTTCATGTCACTAGACTATAGAGCTCAATTTCAGCAGATACACATTTCGTGTTGGCACCTTGTAAATCATCCCCGCTAAAGAAATTCCAGTCATTCTCTAAGATAATAATTAATCCATCTGTAAGTATGATCACAATTAGCTATTGGAAAAACTAAATCCTGCACAGTATTGATCACAATAAGAAAACGGAAAAGCTAAATCCTTTAAGGATTATTCTAGCTGAAAAACTACTTACACAATTGGTACTTCTATTGTTATCAAAAAGGGATCAAGAAAATTTCCTCAACCAACTAGATAAGGCTATGCAATGCACGTCTTTGCCATGGAGGTCAGGATGTCAGCTCAAAATGAGTCTGGAAATGTGAGTGCCTACATTTTCACGGAACCACTATATACAATCAGCACTACAGGACACTTCCTTTTCTCACTGGCAACTCTGCTCCGTGAAAATAGAACTGAACTGTTACTACCATCCAAGTTATTGCCCGTAAAACTAAACCAACAGAAACAGTTTTCAGCTTCAAAATTGCACAACAGCTAAGCTAAATTACGAAATAGAAAGTACTAGGTAACCAACAAAGTGTTCTGTTCAACCAGCTTAAATTGATGCATTTTGAAAGCAGACAACAATTTCTCTATCATTCTAGTTCTGGTAACATTCAAAATGCTAATCTAATACTGAATAAGCAAACAATTTGTTCTTAGGAATTCAACACTGGTAACATTCTCTCATACCAACCTTCAAAACCTAGAATCTACACAAATCAACCTCAATTTGTTCCACCACGAACCAAATCACATCCATAATCAAAACATTAAAATGATCAAAACCCATAAAAATTAATCTAAGAATCAAAATCACAGCTAAATTCATATAAACAAAGAAAAGAAAAAGAAAGGAGCAAAATACTGACCTCCGATGATTCAGCTATACTTTCATTTCTTTTTGCAACTTGCAAGTATACTTTCCAGTCGATCATTTCACATAAACAGCCTGGTACCACCCTCGAACTCACCATGTCTTACTGAAACGAAACCCACTCAGAAACCCTGGCTCTTCATTTCAGAGTAGGGCTGGCAACGGATAGATATCCGGCGGATATTGGAAGTTCCGATAAGGTTAAGGTTAAGGATTATCGGATATCCGATATCCGATAATATCCGACGGATATCAAAAAATCCAATTCGATAAGGTTAAGGTTAAGCTATCGGATATCGGATTTTTATCCGTTAAAATCCGATAACTAGGAAAAAAACTAAAAGCTTCAAAAAAACAGACTCTTTGTCTTTTCAAGTTCAAAATGTTCAGTGAAAAGTACAAACTCACACAAGCACAATGTTTAGAGTTAAAGTGTTTACTCCCAGTCTAGTGAATTCAAAAGAAAGTACACAACAAAGCTACAACAAAGCCAACAAAGAAAAAAACAATGTCTAACAATCACAGAGGCTAACAATATCAACACGCTAGTGAGTAGTGTAACTTAGTGTGATCTTGCTTGGCTGCCTGGCATGTTGTATCATTGCATCAACTTCAATTCATCAACGACTTCCATTTCTCGCATTCAAAATCACAAAGAATCACTTGATAAGAAAATTAGACATCCAACATTTCGGTTTCTCAAAGCTTTCACCACTATAAGTGCAACACAAGGTGAGCAAGAAATTAATAATAAAGTTGCAGATGAGAGCAAACATTGCTACAAAATGTCTTTCAATGTTTCACAAAAGACAAATGCATCTCAGGGCACAGTAAAAACGCTTGTTACCCCCAAGATATGGTTTAGCCGCTTAAAAATGAACCGCATATGCCTTTCTAATTATCTACCCAAGGGTCAATTCTAGGGGTTGATTTTCAAGCTTTCACATTTGGGGTTCTACAACAAAGAAATCCCAAGTGGGAACCTTAAGGTCATTCTCACTACCATAAGGAACTCGAATCACCCGATATACCACTACTATGAAGAGTGTAAACAAGCAAAATGCATAGGCTTTCACCAAAAAATCGATATCTAGTCTCAATTTTTAACAAAGAACTAAGCAAAGGAAAAGAACTAAGAAAAGGAAAAGAACCAAGCAAAGGAAAAGAAGATTTACCTGCATCAAAGAAGTCTGGCAGCCAATCACTTAAGCATAGCAATGCTTGGACTAGTTCTGGATTTAGTGAAGTTCTGTGTAGTTAGAACCCTTCCACCATCGCGAACATGGACTCGATGCTACACTCGGTCACCGGAATGCCAACACATCCCTTGCTATCTTTGATAGAATTGGGTACTTAGCGGCACTTAGCTTCCACCAACTCAATATATCAAAATTGTATTCATCTTGGGGTGACACAGTTGGAAGAATTGGTTCTTCTAAATATGTCTCTAACTCGATTTCGAACATCATATTCATCATTTTCCAACAAAAAAGTAGCATAATCTGGGTTACTTAACTTACTTGTACCGTGCCTCTTACATCGCAGACAGAGTTGCTAAAGAAAGCAGGAGCCAAGTGTTGTTTTGAGATTCATACGCCTTGAAAATTTTGGTCAAGTCTGTTTCCAATTTCTCATACTCAATCGCCGCAAGTTCATTATCCCCAAAAATTATCTTATATGTGAACCTTACCCATCTTGCCTTGTACCTGGATCTAGAACCACTCCAATGCTCATAGTCAAATTACATTCACTCCAAGATGCATTAAACTTTTTGTCTCATTTTCAACCCCATTGCTCGACATACTCAAAAATACTATCTTCCCAACTTTTGATGCTTTGGTTAATTTTATATACCCCATTATAATAAAGATTTGCACTTGGATACTTAATCCCCGCAAACTCAGCTTGAAATATCATTAAAAGCCTCCAAACAATTACAAATTTCTATTCCTTGTTCCCACTTCTCACTTGATGGCGAGAATATTGAATTGAATCTAAATCAAAGAAGTCTTTCAAAACCTTCTCGCAGCTTTAATTGCATTCTTAAGCATCATAAAAGTGGAGTTCCACCTTGTGTCCACATCTAAACTAACTTCTCCAGACAATCTACATTGTGTCAAGTCTTTGTTTCAAACTTCTCTTTCCTAGCTTGAGAAGCCTTTACATACTTAACACAATCTCTAATACCCTCTATAAACTCAGCTGCTACTTTCATGCCATACAACACAATCAAATGCAATATGTGGTTGCTACACCTCATGTGAAACAATTTCCCTTGAAGCAACAAACAATTCTTACCATCTAGCCACTTCATAAGATTTCTCATCATCACCCCATTAGCTGGAGCATTATCAAGAAATAAAGCAAAAATTCCTATCAATGTTCCATTCTACGTGTGTTTTGATAAAACTCGAGAGAACATCTCCTGTATCGGCGATGGCACTACAATGTAAGCTAAGGTTTTGGCAATCAAGTTCCACTCATCATCTATAAAATGGCATGTAACACAACAATAACCATCTTTAGTGTATTTAGCAGTCCACATATCAGTTGTGAGACTACATTTGGAAGTCAAATTCTCTAATTGTAATTGCAATTCATGTTTCATTTCAAAGATAACACCTCAACACATCGCCTTTACTTGTATTCCTACATGGCATTCTCGCAAAGCAGGTTCAAAGATTTAACAAACTCTCTAAAATAGAAATGCTCAACCATGTTAAAGTGGATAATCATGTTTAGCAATCATTTTAGCAAGGCAGTTCCTAGTAACTATAGGATCATACTTGTAATTAAGTAATTTCACTTGGTTAGTACCTTTTTAATTGCGGTGGTAATCTTCATTTGTCCCGCTTGTTTCGAAAACTTCTGTGGCGAGTTTTTAGATGTTGAGCCAAGCGGGTAGTTCCTTGTTCACTACAAGGTGTACCAACTTATGACAATGATGACATTCACCATAAAGGACAGCCATTTCCTTACCGGATTATCTTTATCGGGCTCTATAATGATTTTCCTTGTGAATTCATCCCATGAAGGTGACCTTGTTGTGCGCAATTTCTTCCTTAAAGCAATAACAAGTGGATGATTTTCATCTGCACGCTTCGCTAATGATCTCTTATTACCCGAAGAAGGTGTTGTTGAAGCAATTGTTGAAGCAACACTTTGATCTTCTTGTTAAGTTTGCTCGGAGTTGGGTTGACCGCTTGAAGTTCCAACTCTATTGGATGCTCTTTGACTTTCGGACATTCTGAGAACACACAAATTTGCATTTTTCATCAGCACACACATATTTGTCAACACACCACTACTTTAAGATAAACTGAGATGATGAGAAATTAAGAATATAAACTATAAATCTAAAACATAATATGGTCAACATGGACAAATGAAGGAGCGAATAAAGAATATACAACATGTGGCTAAGCTTCACATCATTTTTTTTAATCAAAATACTAACACTTGGAAATTACAACTTACATTCTTCTTCTTTCTGCCACTCTTGGAGTTCTAACACCTTTCTTGGGAGCCCAATAAACAAATGAAGCAATGGATATGATACTCGAGGTTACAATCTGAAAAGAGTTCAATACAAATCAAAGTGAATCAATCTAAAAGATTAGCTGAACAGAAACAACAATATGACCAAGAAATCATTCAATCTTCAATGGGTTATATTCAAACATGAATCAGAAAGAACTATTCTAGATAATCAATTGAAGTTGTGTAAACCCTAGAAGAGGGAGGGATTTAGATCGAACTCGATATAGAAAAAATCAAACCCTAATTATCAATATTAAGTTATTCTTCGACCTCATATTCCAGATTCAGTTTAAACCCATCTCAAATCTTTCATCCTAAGCCCTAATTTTTATTGCAACACATAAACCCTAATTTCATAAGAATTGAACATGAAAATCGAACAAATCGAACAAAAATCATTAACAACATAGAAGGGGAGCGAATCAATACCTCGAGATTAGTTATTGGAGAGTGAGAACTGATTACTGAGTGATTAATCGAGAGGGAGGAGCCGGGAACGAGAATGAGACGAGAAGAGAAGAAAAAAAGAAAAGGTAAATCAGAAATGTCTTCAGTCTTCCTCTCGACCTCGATTAGTATTGGTACTATGGTAAATTACTAGTACGCCCCTACCTATCGGATATCGGATATTAACCAATCGGATAGAGCCCAATCCGATTCCGATAGGTTAAGAGCAAATATCCGATACGTTATCGGATCCGAATATCCGGTATCCGATATAACGGATAAAATCCTATAGGATTTCGAATAATCGGAAACGGATCCCGGATATCGGTTATCCATTGCCAGCCCTATTTCAGAGGTTTTTAGTGAGGGTGGATGGTAACCGAGGAATGAGGATGGATGGTAGTATCAAATAAAAATTAAATTTCTTTTAGGGTCCTTAAAACAAATAACATATAAATACAGGACTAAATGACTATTTACAATTACAAGAAATACAAAAAAAACGCGTACTCAAAATATCTTCTGGACCCGATCAAAACAAAGATACCTGAGGGACTGTTAAATAATTAAATAACTTCCGTTGAAAAATCATTTTTATTACATCTCTCCACTTGAGAATTTATTATTACTTTCAGGAGAAATTGAAGGAGAGAGAGGAGGAGTGAGAAAAAGAGAAAAAAACAAAAGTAATAATTCTTTAATTATTCCACCTTTTTGTTTCTTCATAAATTCCTTGATTTCGTCACCTCTTTCTTCATTAATTCTAAACAAATGATTGATGATTTGACTTGTTTTTACAGATGCAGACATCATTATCGTCACTCTTTTTCGATACTTACCTCTACTTTGGCGGCTATATCCATCTGGTATTATTATAAAAAAAAAAAAATTGAAAATAAGATTTAATTTATGAAGAATTAAATTTGTGTATTATTACATTCATAAATTTTGTGTATTATTACATAAAATTTTGTATTACATACATAAATTTTGTGATTATTACATACATAAATTTGTGTATTCATTTGTTTTTTGTAGTTAATTTGTGGTTCACTACTCGATTTTTAGTCCAATCTGTATGAATGATTAATAGAAATTTTTTCATACGCAGTGGGTAATGGTTGCAATGTGGAATTTGCTAAGGGGTATTCTTGGATTGAATGGGGTTGACTATCAGGAACAAAGGGTATTTGGCAATTGCCCATCTCTCATGAGGCTAATGTACTGGATGGCGGGTTTACTAGTTGGGTTCACTGCAATATACGTACTTGGTTTACTTCTTATACTAAATCACTACTTGCCAGAGTTTGCTATGAAAATAGCTCCGGCTTGGCCGTCATTGCCGGTAAAAATCTTAATTAATATTATAATTGTTTTATTTTGATTCAATTAAGACCAATTATGAGTCGAAACAACCGATGGAAAATACTCATTTGAGTGAATGTGGACTTTGTTAAATGAAGAGTCGAAAACACATTGCGTGGCCATACGTGGTTTCTACCATTTGTGGACACTTATGTGTAATAAAACGGACATAGAATGAAGGTGTACCCTTATATGGACATCCTAATCACTATAAGTGGAGAAAATAATTGGTTGCATAATGCATATATGTATGTTGGGGAATGAAAATACATTTGGAGTCAAACCTAGTAGCTTGACTTGCTTTTGAAGTCAAGTCAATTTTTACACATCATTGTTCAAATTAACGTATGTATTATGGCTAACTTTTGGATCTTTTTCAACTAATGCAGATAATTGTATATCCCTTGATGATAGTGGCTGTTCTCTACTATGAAGGCCTCCTTAGTAGCTTATGGAGAATGATCCGTGACATAATGTACTTGTGCAGAGAAAATGTAAGTAGACTTCTTGCTTTATATATTTAGTGAAATGTATGGTTGTGTATTGTTGGGTAGGGATAATGTCCTTTTAGTCCATACTATTGATGCATCACGGTAAATCTCTAGCTAAACAGCTTTATTGTTTGTGTGTGGCAACTCCACATTTGAATAATAAGAGTGGGGTTATCAGTCTTTGCTTGGCTGTTGAATGCAGGGCCCGTCTTTCAGAGATGCTTTCGTGATGGATCTCCTCACATCCATTACCAAAGCATTATCAGATATGACATGCTCCTGGTACAGATGGGTCAACGGAGATGAGGTAATATAAGTTATCTTTAAACATTGATTAGCTAATTGTTTTTGTTAATTGAAAAAAATTAATATTATAATCTTTATACTTAATAATAGGATGTCAGGAGGAAATTGGGTATTTGGATTGAAGATCCCACGTGTAGTAATCACTATGTTGCTGTTTCTGTTGCTATGGCCTTGCCATATGCAATAAGGCTCTTCCAGTGTCTTCAAGAAACATTGTATGTGGCACCAGCGTTAAGGAAGTGGTCATATCTGAATGGTATATGATTTTTATTAATACTTTTGCTACCTTAACTAAAAATGACATCAACTGGTGCATTTGTTACTTAATAATCAAAAAGAGTAGAACTCAAGGTGTTGTTTTTTATTTTTGCAGCTCTCAAATTTTTTTCCTCCCTTCTTGTTCTTGTCTTTGCTGGACTAGAAGCTGGCAATCAAATGGATCACGAGCTAAAGACAAAGATTCATGCCTGGTACACTCTCTTTGCGGCTGTAAACTCCTGTTTCGCAGCTTCCTGGGATATTTGGATAGATTGGCAGCTTCCGAAAAGGTAAGCTCAATTATACCTAACATTGTTTGTGCAATATGCAAAGAAATCATGCAAAGTGTATTTTCAAAATCTCGGATCTTTTTGAATTCCCACTCTATTTTCAGGTTCAACAACCAAAGCTTTTGGCCAAATCTGCATCCTGTACTCAAACGGGTAAATCTTTTTGATTAATGTTTTACTATAGGATTCTCTTAGAAATTGATGGCTATTCTTAGATGACTTGCATTTTTAGTAGTTTGTGCACCCCTCAAGACAAATGTTTTATTGCTTAACCAATTACTTGTTCATGCTTGTAGGTACTTTACTCTTTGCTTGGTGCAATTGACTTAGCTCTACGTTGCTCTTGGGCCTATAAGCAGTGGATGCTAAAACCACCTTATTCTTCACTTGCAATCTTTACTATTGCTATTGCTGAGATCCTACGACGCTTTCTATGGGCTTTCTTTCGTGTGGAAAGACAAGCAACAGGAGGATATCAGCAGGTTACCAGATCAGAGGGGCACAGGACGGATGAAGGAGAACGTGAACCCTTATTGCATGGGAACCGGTATGTGGAAAGAGGAGGAGAACATGAAATCTTATTGGATGGAGACCGGGATTTGGAAAGAGGAGGAGAATCTCAGCCCACCCAGAATGCAGAAAGACGACCAGAAGGAGAACGTGAACCCTTATTGCAGGGGGGCCGGTATGTGGAAAGAGGAGGAGAACATGAAACCATATTGGATGGAGACCGGGATTTGGAAAGAGGAGGAGAATCTCAGCCCACCCAGAATGCCGAAAGACGACCAGAAGGAGAACTACGTGAACCCTTATTGCAGGGGGCCGGTATGTGGAAAGAGGAGGAGAACATGAAACCATATTGGATGGAGACCGGGATTTGGAAAGAGGAGGAGAATCTCAGCCCACCCAGAATGCCGAAAGACGAACAGAAGGAGAAAGTTCATCAAAGGGGCCAGAGGATGTGTAGGAGTGATCATTTATTCTAAAAACGCTTTCTTCCTACTTTCCGGTTTCTAAAAACTTCAGAGTTTTCATTTTTCATTCTTCGACGTTTCTGTAAGCTAGTGTTCCAAGGCTAATCACTTATTTTTCATTTCTCATCTGAGATGTTAATTTGGAAACGAATAGTTCGATTAATTCGGTCCTTATCATTTTGTACCGAAATTAGACACAAATATGTGTGATTCTAAGCTTCACTCGGGTTTCGTCTGATTGTGTTCAAGTCTCATTGCCTTTAGTAGTTCTTTATGCTCCTGTAAGAAATTTATGGTCAAATCCTGGCCTGGTGATTTGGTGAATCTGGTTGATTTTGAACAACTTCGTTTTGTGAATTCAGCGTAATCTGACACAAAGATGAGAGCAACTACTGGACTGCTATTTTCGTTTGCAATGTTTTTTTTTTTTTTTATTTTGTTTCTGAAAATGTTTTTTATTTGGAACACAAAGATGAGATCTTGTTCGATCCATTTGGTCTTTTGAAACTGTTGTCTAAATCCAAATTTTTACTGCTTTAAGTATTTGATTTGATTTTTTTTTCTTGAACTTAATTTCGGGTATGATACAAAACTTGAAAACTATCTTTTGTGATGATTTGTGGTTCCTATAATTGGTGCAGATCCCATCTCCATTACAGTTCACGCCAATACTTAACTTTGAGCACTAGAAGAGTAGTTGTGAAAAGCGAACACAAATATAACCACCACTCTGCTATCCTTTTAAACCGTAAGCTGATTTGCGATGTTTATAGTCGAATGTTGCTTTGCTCATAGCTGTCAGATATGTTACGGTGGTGTTATACATGTAAAGCTTTTTAAAATTAACATATCCTCAGAATATTATCCTTGAATCATTATTGTTTAACTTTTATTCATAAAAATAACGACCAACGTGTGAAATAGTACTGTGAGAATAAAAGTGTCGGGAATCCTCCACTTTAAGTATTGTGATATTAATGTATAGATTTTATTTTGAAATAATGTATCAATTTCGTTTTGAAATTGATGACAATCCTTGGCCGATTTGTAATTTTAAGGGTGTTATGTATATTTTTAAGCAAGGTTTGAAAAACAAGTCACGACTATTGGGGTAAAATGCGTTTTGACGGGTGTGACCACATTTCGGGCAAAAAACGCATTATTCAAGAAAAGAACGCGTTTTTCATATGTTATTCTGAAATAACGGGCGTCATATTGGTTAAATAGAAAATAAAAAAAAGAATTATGGTTCGAAATTCCAATCTAACGGTTATTTTATCATCTTATTTTTAGTTGTAATCTTTTAATTTTTAGGTTTTGGGAGTGATAATTAGGGGAAAGTAAAGAGATAGAGAGGAGTTTTCATTAATCAGAACAATAGGGTTACATGGAATATTACTTTTATATACATATGAAAGGGAAGACCAAAAGGCTTCCGTTTTCGACCGCACATCCATGGGCATGGGCCCTTCAACACTCCCCTTGTGCGATTCAATAATGGAACTCCAGATGTAGTGCCACATATAGTGCTTTGAATGTAGTTCTTCAAATGTTGTTCTCTCCTTGATGATTTGTGCCGAAATCAATTGCCTTTCTAAAACTTTGACAAGGAAAAACCCAGTGGGATAAAACCTTGGTACAACTTTTCATATGTAGTACTTCACATGTTGTCTCGTACTTTACATGTAGTTCATCACATGCAATACGATCTTCAAAGATCGACGAGTCTAAGTTAATTGTCTCGTTAAAACTTCGTCAGGCTAACCCAGAGGGTCAAAACCTGAACTAAAGAAAAAGAGTACAACATTAAGTAAACCTAGAACATCGTTGGATGCGTATACGTTGCCGCATTAAAACCTTGACAAGGATAAAGAGTACAACGTGACAGATGCAAGTAAAGGTGATCTGTTGCTGATGATCACCGTTGAAGTTGACTAGTTGCTTTACAACTACTAAGGATGAAAATCCTCGTGGAAAAGACAATAGCCTTAGCTGGGAAATTACATTCCTGGTGTTTGTTGTTGTCTCATTAAAAACCTTGCCGAGTAACAAAACCATGTGGGAAAAAGCAACCTCGGTGAAGGAAAATAGTGCAACACACCATTAGATGCTCCCCCTGATGTTAGACAATTTTCATTAGTTTAATGCAATCAAAAGGAGTTTATCACACTTTACTTTGTTGACTTGAATATTTATAAGAACATGTTGTTAATTCTGGAAGTTATGTTGCTTAACATACTATCACGTTTCATTTCTTTGATTCGGATATTTTCAGTAATATCAACGCGATCTTTATGTATTCAACGTTCAACATACTTGATGTTTTTAGTGTTGTCTCGTTAAAAACCTTGTCAAGTAACAAAACCCTTGGGAAAAACTATTCTCGATCGAAGGGAAAAAAGAGTACAACACAGCTTCAATTTCAAAGTAAAATATGCCGACATCATATCCTTGGATCCTCCCCCTGATGTCGGCATCTCCCCCTGATTACTTTCAGAGTTGTTCTAGACAGTTCTTTTAGTCATGTACTTTTTGAAAATGAATATCAATAATGACTTAGAAAATAGTCTACCATATCTCCCCCTGATTACTTTAGTTAGAGAAGGGATTATTGTTCCTTCATAATCAACAACTTTTGGATTGCACTTTCATTAGCATTCCTTTTTATGTCTTTGCAGGGATAAAACAAATTTATGTCAATGATTACTTTTAAGCACATGATTACATTCACTATACAATTCCAATGACGTTGCGTTCGCGCTGAGCTATATCTAGCTAACAATTTCATTGAGGATGTAACATTTGGTCGAGTACATTATGCTAAGTACAATAATGTTTCTATTATACTTAGATAAGGAAAGTTCATCTCCCGGCCCAAGTTCGTCATCTTCCTTTAGACGAATTGGTCATTCATGTACACTTGAAACTCGACTAATCATGGGAGTGCTAGCAGCATGCACGTCCTTGTTAAATTTCCTGCAAATGGACATATATACAAACTGGTGGAATAATATACCACAATCTCGGTCTTCTATTTTAGAACATAGATGAGATCGAGATTTCCCAGGATTTTCATCTCAAATTCAGATTTTAAATAGCTTGTAAGATCTCTTATTCCATTAAGAGTACTTATCATGTTCATACCGTCGACATAGATAGCTATAATTCCGAAAAAGGAACTTATTTAATACGCATGGCACAAAACCTTACTTGTTTATCCCTTCCAAATTAAATAGTCACTTAGACGGGTATACCACATCCGCCTGACTGTTTAAATCAATAAGTGAGTGTTCAAGTATAACTGCAAACACACTCCGTGGTAAGAGTCATTCGACTTGGGAAGCAAAAGGCCATCATGCACTTTTGTAAATATCTTTGAGTCTAAATCTCCAGAGATATAACCACATCTACTATGTTTCAAGTTCTTTTGAAACTACCAAGCAAACTAATTAACTGAACATTATGATGCTCAAAAGAGTACGCGATCCAGGGGTTTGTGAGAAACCTCGCGCCACAAGGTGATTCTTTATACTTTAAGACCTCATTCTTATCACTATACTTTGTGACAAATAACCACATATGTCCCACAGGCTTTACACTGGGTTGGTTAGCACTACCACACCAAATACCCGTATATTTGTCAAAGAACTAATTTCTACCTGGATTGGTAGGCCAAATATGCTATTTATTTGAAATTAATCAAGATAAAGCATGGTTTGATCTCATTGTTCTCTACTTCTGGAGCAACTATTTATGGATTATATCATCATTGTGCACGCATGATGCTTCCATTGACTCATATGCATTCTCATAATCCGTTAGGATTTCATTGTTCTCTAGAATCAATTAAAACTTCGGAGCGTCCTCCAGTTTGATTCATGGACATATTCGAGAGACAATCTTATGAGATGATTTCGATGATATAAATAAGTTGTGCCTTACTCACCTACTTCCTTTCTAGGTGAGGATTGATCGAACCAAGTGGTCTCTCCAACTTCCTTTATGGAGCCACAGCCTCAACCACTTCCACTGAGTGTAGTTGCAACACCTTAGTCTATAATGTATATCCCGTATTGAGGATTTGTAACTTTGCAGGTAGGTTTGCAGCTGGTATGTATGATCTTATCACTTTAGCAACATCAGTGTACATTCTGAAAATCGAATATTCTTTATCACTTCACATTTACATTTGTGGAGTACAAGAATCAATATGAGACACAGTGGGAACACACCACGATAATTCCTGTCGTTCCCTTAGAAAATACTTTTTCTTATCTCCCCCTAAAGACGGGAAGAATGTCTCATTAAAGTGATTACCCGCAAATCTAGCGGTAAGAGATCTCCTGCCAAAAGTTTTAAAATGCGGATAATTGTTGGGAACTTATTTCCAACATAACTACTTAACAGTTTTGAAGACCCATCATAGTACAATGTGGAGTCGTAATGGAACATATATAGTGCAACCAAAAATGCGTAAGAACACGAATGTCTGGCTTAAATCCAGTTACCAACTGGTACGCGGAAAAGGTTGACTAATATTGGGTTCTAAAAATGAATTAAGTAATATGCGTGTAATATTGCATATCCCCAAAGGAATAAAAGATAGGTTGGTACGCATAACCTATTCCTTAGGCAGCATCTGTAACCTTTGATGGTAGCCTCTGCGAGACCATTAGGTATTACATGCTCTATACTAATCCTATTAAACGTGCAATATTCATCAAGTCGTTTTGATGTAAATTCTCTAGAATCAATAATGGTGGTGAGCCTTTGCACTTTGAATTGTGTAATATGTGCTAGGAGTTTTTAAACGCAAATTTCTTGGGAACTATAACTAGTCCAAAATGTCAAAGCATTCACTAGAGCCATAAGTCACTTTAATGGTCCGCATTCTGCATGAATATTTTTCTAAATTTCACCTTGTTATCTTTGTAATATGGATTGTTTACCATTTGCATCTTAGGATGGTCTCGATCCCGTTTTACTGAAGACTTTGTAAAATGAGTGATATGCTCTCTTACTTAAATGCATAATGGGAGGAGGAGGGGTTGTGCATCTGGTACTTTAGAAAACACTTATTGAGAGATATGCCGTTACTTCGCATTCTGTCAATCTTTTTCCCATTGTTTCGTCCACTCAAACACAGTGATGTACGTATGATTCCTCTCAAAATGAAACATCAGGTCACAACCAAAGTGCCTTTATGTTTATGTCAAAGCCTATATGAGTCAATTCCCAACATTTCATCGTTCGGAGTCAATATGGTTCAATAATCCAAATACTATAGTGATTTACATTTCACTAGTTTGACTCATTAGTTTCTCTAAGATATATTTCCTTCCAAATATATTAGAGACTATAAAAGATGCAATCAATTACATTCTTATCATTGTGAGTTTTCATATGATATCCATTTGCATGGGTCTCTTTAGAATTTAACAAGGTGATTATCTCTCAGGTACATATAGAGCTTTTGTGACTTTTAATCTTCGTTCCATCTTGGAAACAAAATTTTAGCATTGCTTCGCTCGATGATCCAATCATCGTAGTCACATTATAAAGAATTAGTTCAAAAACTAGTGTATATTCCTTAAATTAGTGGGAGAAAAACCACTATCAGTTAGACATTGATTCTTGAGATATTTAATAAGTGGTGTGGCCTTATTGCGTAACAAAAGTGGGATTCAACTCAAGTACTTTAGAGTGAATATATGTTACGTTTCAGGGGGGATGATATATTTTTCATCCAAATATATCTCAAGTGCATTAGAAAATTTATGTCTCATGGGAATGATGTACTTTTCATTCCATAAGCGCAGACATTGGATCTAGTTCAATTAAATAATCAATTGGCCAAGTAAAGTTCTTTTTATGGAAATTGGTTGCTACTATGGTACTCGCATTACATTGCTTGTACCAATACCGGTAAGAAGATGCATTCCCAACTCTTTGGTGGGAGCTAGAATTACATCTTAGCTTCATCCCATGTTCAATTGATACTTGTACTTTGGTGTCATTACTGCTGGGAAAAAAAATACATCTTTGTCTCATGATACATATGTCCCTTTTCACATGCTTTATATGAGTCGGTACGTCTAACCCTCATTACTTCGGGGTTCTTTCCGTTTTAAATTTTTCTATATTTTGTTGGAAAATTGGCAGTAAAACAGGGTGAAGAAAAGAATGTTGTATTAGGGTTCAAGGCTCTTATGAAAGATTCTTTTCGACAATTATTCGACCCTTTCCCAATTGAATTGGCGAGTACAAACAGGTCAATTGAATATTGCCGTCAGGATACTTGAAGCCCCACAACGGTTGTTGGATTCAAATCTTGTACGACCTTGATCCAACCAAGAACACACTGGTTTTGTTTCTGATGATGCTTGTAAGAAAGAAAACAGAGAGAGTTGAGAGATATGTTTTGAATGAAAACAAGTCTCCTATTTAAAGAGGAAATCACACCCTTTTAAGATGACTCTTCATCTCTACAGGCATCTTTTCAGAGTGAACATGCGCATCTCTTCCTTCAATGCGTCCATTGGTGAAACGAGTTTTCTGTTCAGGTTTTCTAACTGACAATAGAAACGTTAGAACAGAAAATTTCCCGCGAGACGCTGCCTAAATGCCTTCAGTTCAAGGGTTTGTTGAAAATATCCAACATATTTATCTTAATTTGAGAAACTTCTTTATCTCAACATGCCAAGAGAATCTCACTACACATGGCAACCACTTACTTTAGGTTTAATAGATTACTAAAGATAATTCTCTTGTTGTCATACTTCATTATATACTGGTTTATTAGTATCATGGGTGAAGTAGAGAAATGGAAATTTTCTGACTTAAATCACCGTTTGTGAGTTCTTCCACAAAAATTGGAAAACATGTGATTTTATTTGTAACGTATCTTTTGAAACTACCAACTCTTTAATAGTCAAGCAAGTAGATTACATCCCACGGAACATTCAAATTTGGGGAGAAAATATCATGTACACAATAATGGTGCCCAAGTTCTTATAAACTTCAAATATTGGAATCGAGTTGGTACAACCAATTGAACAAAAGAAACTATTCAACTATAGCCAATATCATATTCGAGAGAACAAAATAACATTAAGACCAAAATTCTTAATGAACGAGATCAACAGTCATAATTCAAGTTGACTGTTTATATGATATGGACTTATCTTAAGGTAAAAAGAAAAGCAAAACTAGGCATGTTGTAAAAAAACAAATAAATAAGCATAGCAACTATTATTCAATATAAAAGCCCACATTAGTTGCATACCTTCGGCTTTGGTTCCCACTGTATATACACCAACCCAGAACAGTCTTGGTCATGCACAGCCCCAAACTGGAACGGAACTAAACTGAACTGGATCTGAGAAACTGGATCTGGCAGACCCATCTGGAGAACTGGATCTGGAACTGGATCGGGCAGACCCGTCTGGAACTGGATCAGTCCAAACGGGATAGGATAGAAGCCGGATCGGAACGGGATAGGACAGGATCCGGATCGGAATGTTTCTTCTTCCATCTCGGAACGTTTCTTCTTCCACGGACAATTTTCGCTCAGAGATTTTTTTTTTTTTGAAGTATACCTTTTGATCAGAGCTTAATTGGGTCCCGAAAAATAATTAGGGGCCTCACACTAGAGGACAAAAAGGTCATTAAAACCTAAATTGAGTCATCCTTTATCTAAATTTTTTTTAAAAGGCTAAATTGCCCCTAAATGATTAGTGTTAATAGGTAATTAAGTTAAGTTAATAGTATGGTTAGACTAAAATCAGACTTTAGAATTAAAATTTGGGAAAGAAAAATAATTTTGTGTTTTTTTGAGTTGAGAAGAAGAAGAAAAGGAGGTTAGAGTCGTTAATGTCGGGGATCTATTCCCTGCCGACTCCGTAATGTCGTCACCATATTGTCACAAAAGTTGACGACTCAAACCTGCAACTTTTACAGATTATGAAAAATCGTCAAGGTATTATTTTATACCATAACGACTCTAATTATCATTTTATCACTCTGACAAAAGGTTCGTTACACAACAAAAGGGTCGTTATCATTTTCATCATTTAGTGGATAAATAAATAAGAGTCGTTAACATTTTGATTTATACAGGAACGACTCCTTATCATTTTTGTCATTTAATGGAAGAATAAAGAAGAGTCGTTAACATTTAGATGTATACACGAACGACTTGTCATTTAATGGAAGAATAAATAAGAGTCGTTACATTTAGATGTATACATGAACGACTCCTTATCATTTTTGTCATTTAGTGGACAAATAAGAAAGAGTCGTTAACATTTTTCTCTATACATGAACGACTCAACCAAATAGTCGTTATCATTAGTGATGATTCTATGGAATTAAGATGACGACCTTTCCATTTATTTAGTCAGAGAGGTAGTTTTTTATAGAGTCGTTAGTTTATAAAAAGGGGTCGTCATAGTAGGATCGTCAATTGGTTCTTTAATAAATTGACGACTCTATTCTGGGGAAAAAAATCTTTAATCCAAATAAAGGGTCGTTATCTTTTACACCTTAGACATCAACGATTTTTCATACAAAAATAACATGCAGATGAAAAATCGTTAGGGTATATAACTATAGAGGTTGACGATCCTTATTCTGTTGGAAGTAGATTCGTAAGTTTAAAACCGAATTTTGCAAACAAAACATCAAATAAAACGTAAATAGGAAGTAGATTCGTAAGTTTTAGTTCACTTATTTTTTAATTGGGGCCATATCTTCTTCCGATTCGTCCTGAGTCGTTAATGGAGTTGTGATGGAGAGTCGAGAGAGGGAGGAGAACACTGATTATTCCTTTGGGTTTAAAAATGAAAATGAGTTTAAAGTTAAGGGTTAATAGAATTTTAAGTTTTAGGTTTAGTGAAGGGTAAAGCAGTATTTTCACTATATTTTGGGGTGGGAATAAAATGGTTGAGGCCCCTAATTATTTCTTGGGCCCCCAAATAAGCCCTGCTTTTGATGTCTCGATGTTTAATTGAACAAGGAAAAAATAAATTAATGGAGGTACCCATACTGTGTGATGGAGATTTTCCAGATGGTACTATGAACAGATGATAAAAATGCTTTTTCTTTTAGGGATTCTTTGAAATATACCTGGTTTTGAGATGCCGTACTTGATTACCAGGAACAAGGCAGATCTCATTTTTTAGACGATGACGAAAGGGAAAAAAATATCAGCGATTAGAGCGTCGTGCATGATAATATTTTGGAGTGATAATTAGGGGAAGGTAAAGAGATAGAGAGGAGTTTTCATTAATCAGAACAATAGGGTTACGTGGAATATTATCCTTATATACATGTGAAAGGGAACACTAAAAGGCTTCCGTTTTGGACCGCACATCCATGGGCATGGGCCCTTCAACATAGGTTTAAATGTAGAGAATTATAAGAAAATATTTTATATTCTTTTTTCTTAAAAAACGACTGACGTGAAAACAGGAAAAATGGTTTAAAAAACTTGCATTAAAATGTTACTTGGAAGGAAAAAACGGAAAATTTAATTTTAGAAAAACAGTTATAACATGCGTGAAAACGATTATAACGGGTCTAAATAAGATCGTTATTTCTTATTTATCGGTAATATATAGACATGGTGTCTGTGATCCTCACAGACACAGTGGCGAATCCATAATGGGGCCACTGCCCCCCCCCCTAAATTTTCTAGAAAAAAAATTCTCACGTAATTTTTCTTAGAGATGATCCTTGTGCCCCAGATATTTACACCAAAATCTGTATCTTAAGATATTATTCTGAAAGTAACTTTAAATGTTTGATCGTCACATGCGTCATGTTTTCTGAGTTTGGTTTTTGTTGGCGGTATATTATTTCATTTCTCATTATCCATAAAGTACCGGTATAGAAAACAAAAGGAGGTAATGATAGAGGAATTAACTTTTGTTTGTAGTTGTAGGATTGTCAACTAGGGGGTCATAGCTAACAGAAGATATAACTCTGCGGCGGACAACATAGCTAAGGAAGCTCGAGCAAAGAATATTCGAAATCTCTCAACCAAAATTCAGATAAGGACTTCGCAATCTAGTGTGACGTCCAATATTTTTGAAAAAAAAGATATTATAAATCTTATGTACTTTATTGCTTGATTAATATATTACTTTTTGCATCAAAAAAAAAAAACTGGAGGGTCATAATATTAGGAGAAATAAGGGTGATATTTAATTGGTTTGATAGGCGGGTAAAAAGGGTGTTCCATGTTGTTTGAACAACTTGACACTGAATAAGTATATGTGTAGCAGTATCCGGATCAGTATTTCAATATGGGTATGGGATTTGGTGAGATGGATACGATTTAGAATAGGATAAACCTTCATTAATTACTTTCCAAAAGAAAATATGTATTTTTGGGGACACCGTAGTATCCACAGGAAATTGGTGGTTGGTAGGGGGTCTTGATGCAATTGTTTCAACATTCGGGCTAGATAATATTATATGGGAGGTTGTCACGGGGAAGGTGGATGTTTACGATTCACTGGGATGTGATAGAAGTGTTAGAGCATTTCTTAGTCGAACTCGCAAGCGTTGCTATCTCAAGCTTGTGGTCAAATTTAGTTGATCAAAACTATATTTTGATTTCTAGTCTACAATAGTCAAGTCTCTGATTAGGATAGAAGTTTGTAGTTGCGAATCAAACATCACTATGTTCTACCATTTAAAGTCGAAGATCAACCGAAGCTTTTGGAGAACTTCTACATCAAAAGTAAAGTAAATACTTAACCACCTATTTCTCAAGTAGTTATTCACATTCCTATATATGAGACTATGCCGCATGACTAATTAGACTATTCGTGCATAACACGAATGTCGAGTCAAGTTTATCTTGGTAATACCGTTCCCGAAATATAATGATGAAGCTTATGAACATTTGTTCATACTTGATGAATTTTGGTTAAAATAATTTATTCTTTATAATCAAAATCGTGATTCAAGAATTATTATTCAAAAATAGCCTGGAGAAGTGAATGTGTCATTGATGTTATTTGGGAATGTTTTGAATTGATTTAGAGAAGAAATATAAAAGTACTGTAAATATGGATACAATAC
>JAJJWW010002680.1:0-23691 GCA_023531295.1 Papaver armeniacum | reverse complement strand
GTGGTGATCACCATGACGCCTCACCGACTCAATTAACTCCCGACCATGGTTGTATAATGATGAGTGCCAAATGTGCATATTTATACACCTTTTTATTGGCATTTTACTCATCTTTTGCGCTATAAATCGATATTATCCCATTCTCTGTGTTTTCTTTGTTTTCAAGAATAAATATTTGTATTAATTAATTTTGTGTTTTTAGGTAATAAATAAAGCTCGGAGAATCAGAGCCAAAAGAGCGAAGAATTGGAGTCAAGTGCCCAAGGAGCAGAAAAGCCAAAGCCATGCAAATAGCAGTTGCAACCCAACAAGTAGCAACTCATCTACAAGACATGGGCTTGAGCTAGACCCGGATCCGAGCCCGATTATCCCGAGCCGTTGAGATCGCATCTAGTTACAACTTACGGTCGCTCCCTCATGCGCATCGGGTTTGCCGCTCACTCAACATCGAATCACATCAAAACCGGCTACCTTTCTCGCCGTCGATCCACACCAGCTTCATCCTACGCTCGCCGAGGGCCTTCTCCATCAATCTTCGATGCACCGCTCAACACCGAATCACTCATACCCCTATACCCTAATCGACCGATCCATTTCTCTCCATCTCTCTTTTTTCTCCCTACCTCTCGCAACTCCTCTCCCCGACCGTCTCCTCGCCATAGCCACTCCGCCACCATCTCTTCTCCAACCACATCACCACCTCACCAACAACTCTCCGACAGCCGCACCATCACCAAACCAACAACCCCAAAGACTAGATATCTCTTTTCTAGTTTCTACCAACCCTAGAAACTGAATCAGAGACATCTAGAGTTGGGGGTTTAGCCAATCAATCAACCGAGCACGAAGTGACAAGGGAGAGCAAGCGTTTGAGTATGTGGTGCGAGTTGTTTGGTTTATTTTATTTTTTTGATTTCAATTTCTGAGTTGAGAATTAGGGTTTGGTGCTTTCCATTGCATGTATAAAATAGAAGGACTTGTGAGTGTTTGAGGCAGCCTGGGCTAGCCAGAGCTCCACTGTAGATGTATCTTGCTTTATTTTGCTGTTTTATGATGTTTAATTAGTTTTGTTAGGGTCTCAATGAAACCCTGTTGCCATATTGTGTGTTTATGCTCTATTGAACTTTCTTAAATGTTTAAAATTATAATTATGTCTTCAATTAGGGCTTCCACTTTCTCTCACAATGGATGTCTTGCATCCATTGTAGTTAGGTTACATCTCGTTGTGAGATTGCCACACCTCATACTTTTAGGCCTAATGCTAATTCCTTGACTGGTTGTGCTTAATTAGACAACCAGTGCTCCGGGTTAGTAACTTCAGCTGTTATTAGAAGCATAACATGGAGAAACACCTTAGATAGGTGGTGGGTTTGACACCCTGCCCTTATCAGTCAAGGATAAGAAAGCCTCAACTCAGTTGAGCACACAATAGGAATTCAGATGTGGATTTGCAGACCTTAGCACCCTTTAGTCTCACTATTTTCCTTAGCTTAGGTTTATTTCATTATTTCAAGCCACTAAACAAACTCAGTCGCCTCGACAAAAACCTCTCGTTGTCATCATTGTCACTTGAAACTCAGTTTAGGCAAGCCTTAGATCATTTCAGAGCACCACAAGTCTCTGTGGTTCGACCCGTACTTGCCGCGTCTCCGATAGACGCCGTGCACTTGCGGTATAACCGTAGGCCGTAAATTTATACACATCTTCGGGCCTACCAAGTTTTTGGCGCCGTTGGGGAACCAAGTGAGGCACCAACCTACAATTTACATCAAGTGAGGCACCAACCTTCAATTTTTTTCTTTGCAACTTTCTAGAAAGTCGTTGGAGTGTGTGTCACCGTACGTAAATTCAGGGTAGGAATGGTGAGCTACCCAACCGCACAATTTTCAGCACTACTTTTGATCTCTTGAGTGCTAGTTTTTGTCAATCATGAGGGTGACGTCTAAAGATGAAAACTCCTTCTAAATACCGATTTGTAGTTAGCATCATTCTCTCTCTCAATCGGCCAAGACCCATAGAAACACATCATCAAGTCAAAGAACCTAGAGTAGAATCAAATATTGAAAGAAAAATTGATATAGTCCAAGGTTTATGTGCAACAAAGAAAAGAAAATAGGATGAGAATTAATAAAATTTATAAAATCAAGACAATACAAGTTGTGGAAAAATTGAGTGATAAAGTCCTTTGTCCATGGAGTTAGTTATTTCATTATTTGTATTTTTATTTTCACTTATTATAAAAAAAATCAAAAAAATCAATCAAAAAATCAAAAAAATCAAAAGTCAAAAATATTGTAGTTTATTTTCTTATTTTTGCTACCACCATGGTAAAGAAGAGTTCAAAAAAAATCCAAACAACAAAGAATTTGAGTAGAAAAGTTAAAAATTGTCAAGTTTGTGAAGTTTAGAAGTTAAATCATCAACATTTGAAGACCGAAGACCGAAGATTGAAGACGTTTCTATGGTTCTTATGAGAGAGTGATGTTAATTGCCGATCGGGTGAAAAGGTAGTGAGTACTCCCACCCTGCTAATGGTTGATTTCCTTTCTTAGAGATCATCGAAAAAGATTCTTTTTTGTCCACACTTCCGTGAGTCTCCAGATTTTATTTGGAGGTTATCCTTCCTACCTACAACGTGTGCGTGATTTCTCTCTTTATTCCTCGCCTTGCACACATGAGAGACTAAAAAGCGATCTTTTTGAGTGCAATTATCATAAAACCCTAATGGTGAGGCAGAAGTCGAGGCTTATGATCACAATCGAATCCGAATTCTTTCATATGGTATGGTTACTTCTCGCTCAAAGACTTAAGGATGAGAATGCGTTCTTCGATAGTTCTAACTTCACATTACTAGCATGCAGAAACTCTATGTCCTCATAGCTTCTGGAGGCTTGAGACTCTTTTACACTCGAAGTTGGAGAAGGTTTTGTGGGTACACCTCTGCAAACCCTCACGAGACTACAACTCGTCCACTAGGGGACACCTAGGGGTTTAAAGGCTTAGTGCATACGCTAAATGCATTCGAGACTGCTGACTGGGGTATAGTTAGGATTTCTTATTTTGTTTCACTTGAGGACAAGTAAAATTCAGGTTTGGGGGTATTTGATGAGTGCCAAATAGTGCATATTTATACACCTTTTATTGGCATTTTACTCATCTTTTGTGCTTATAAATTAGATATTATCCCATATTCTCGTATTTTCCTTGTTTTTAAGAATAAATATTTGTATTAATTAATTTTGTGTTTTTAGGTAGTAAATAAAGTTCTGAGGAATTGAGGAGCCAAAGAGCGAAGAATTGGAGTCGAGCATCTATGGAGCAGATAGCCAAAGCCTTGCCAACCGGTTGCAACCCAACAAGGAAGACATGGGCTAGAGCTACCCACGACCCGATCCGAGCCCGCTCACCTCCGAGCCGTCAAGATCTCGCCACTACATCCAACGGGCCGCTCCATCGCTTACATCTATCTCGATGATCCCGTATAACACTGCATCACACCGAGACCTACCATTCTCGTCCGTTCGTATCTTCCCACCTAAATCCTACGCTTCGCCGAGGCACTCCCATCAAACCTCGATGCACCCGCTTCACATCATAGCCCCTATATAAACCCCTTTACCCAAAACCTAATTCATTTTCTTCCCCTCACCCGACAACACCTCGACCTCTCGCAAAATCTCCTCTCCTGCCTCCATCACCAGAGAAGAGCTCTGCTTCTTCACCCGACTACCCACCTTCTCCACCAACTCTACCATCTCCCGACAACCCAAGTCGCACCACCTCACCTCATCACTTTCTAGTCCTTTTGTAGCTTCTCTCCTAGAGCTAAGAGAGAACTAGACAGAGATAGGTTAGGGTTTTATTGATACATCAAGGGAAGCTAGAGTAGCCGATGCAGAGCCGATTGATGTAAGAGGAGCAAATGAGCGACATGGGTGAGAGAAGTTTCCATTTAATTTATGTTTTTAAATGAAATTAGGGTTTGCTGTTTTGAGTGCTGTGCTTGTATAAATAGAAGCAGGGGATGATGATTTTAGACACGCCTGGGTTAGCCAGAGTGTCATTTAGGTTTAATTTTGTGTTTTAATTTAGTGTGAGGGTTTGAGATGAAACCCTAATTCACAAATGTGTTTAAACCCGCTTGAAATGTTCTTGTATGCTTAATATTTATTAGATAACTTCAATTTTATCACTTCAACTCTTTTCTCTCACAAGCAGCATACCAAAGCCATGGATGCACCGTAGTTAGGTTATACCGAGTTGAGAGTGATTGACTCTTGTTTCAATTATTAAATGCTAATTCCTTTGATTAGTTATACTTGATTAGATAACTAATGCTCCGGGTTAGTACCCTTAGCCGGGTATTTGAAGTTTTACATGGAGAAACTCCTTAGTTAAGTGGCGAATTGACACACGCCCTTAGCTACTATAGGAACAAGACTTTTAACTTAGTTGAAAGCACATACTAGGAATTTAGTGGTGGAATTGATAACCCAAACATACCTTTGTCTCTTTTTATACCTTAGTTTAGGATCACATTTAAACATCACCGTATTTCCAACAAAAATATATGCCGTCACCTTGTTACTTACTTAGAATTCGCAAGCAGCCTTTGATCACTTAAGCACCCCTCGTCTCTCGTGGATCGACTCGTACGTGCCCGCCCTACAACCAAGACACCGTGCACTTGCGGTATTGCAAGTAGGCCATAATATATACATACCTTTCGAGGCCTACCAAGTTTTTAGCGCCGTTGTCGGAGGACTTGGCGCGTGCCCCGTAGTTCATTGGCTTGCTTTATCGATTTTCACCCTGTATATACTCATTTGTTTTTCTTTGGCACGCATTTTCTGTTTTTAGTCCTGTTGTTAGTATAATTTAGCATATCATTTGTAACTTAGCTTCCCTGTAGTGTAACTTAGTTTAATTTTCTTATAACTTGCATCCATAACTTGTCAGTGCATTGTAGCCTTGCATTGTAGTATAACCGCTTGTATCCTTCTGTTTGTGCATTTGTGCATCTTTACATCTCATGAGTCTGAAAATAAAAACTTAACTCTCATTTTGAGCCAAAGTGCCTCGAGCCTTGTTGTGTTTACAAGATCTGTTGAGCTTGTTTGTTGTCTTCACTATGCTTGTGTGTGCGACTTGAAGGTACTGCAACATCTGCTAAGCAAGACTAGAAACTTGAGCATAACCAACTAGAGTATTGTATTGTCAAATTTTGATGCTCATCTTGCATGAAATGCCATGTACTAATGTGATCCTCGAGCATAAACTTGAGCATGAGCCATTAAGAGTTGGATGTCTCTGAGGCATATCACAACTTCTTGGGTGAGCTTGTACTTGTGTGTTGGTTAAGATCAGTGCATACTCAACCAGCTTAAGATTGTGTTCTCGTTAAGATTGTGCTCGCATAAGCATTTAAGATTGTGCATACTCATACCCCTGTCACCTTTGCAAGCCCTCGCAGTTTAAAATTTAACCCCACACAACTTGCAAGCCCCTGGAGCTGCAATTGTGGAGCTACTCTGCTTTGTGAATTGCCAATAACAAGCCTGCTGGCTCTGTAACCCTTAGGCTCCATGTGCTTGTGACCTTATGCATGCTTAACATTGTGCTAAACCCAAATGATGTGAGTGTTATATTTGCTGTTCATACTGGTGTAAGCTTGCATACCCCGAGCTCTGTGTTCAGGAAGTCTTGGAAGCAAATCCCACATCTATTAACAGCACTGAGCTGGCTGATCAAAACCTAGTTCACCAGGCTAACACAAATTGCTAGGCTGATTGACCACACTAAACTGGGCTGAGCCCACATAACCCTTCTTTGGGTGTTTAAACCCAACCCGCCTGCCAAGCCCCTTCTGCACTCAAGCAACCTAACCTGCTGGCTGATCAACTCAACATAAACCACTGCCGAGCCCATAGCTCGCTGACTAAGCCCCCCATTTCTACCGGGCTTTTCACCAAACTACCAGCCCAACTCAATTCATTTCTGGCCGACCATCTAAGCTAGAACCTCTACTGGGGCCGACCATCTGGCTACTCACAATCAATCCACCTCTCGGGCTTAACAATTTCAAATAGAATCAATAACATTCCCAAATAAACCAAAACCCAACAAACCAAAAATGAAACCCAATAAACCAAAAACCAATCCCAACAAACCAAATGAAACCCAATAAACCAAACCAATCCCTTTAAAACCAAACTTAGTCCACTTCACTGGCTTTGAGTTCAATTTGAGAGCTAGACCATGTCAGATTTTGCCCCAGATCCTGGGATGGAACAAATAAATCCCTTAGAGAGCTTGCTACGGGCACCTTTCACAGGATGAACACCCCACATACCATAGTGACTTTAGGGGAATTTTATGGGCCTTCTCCGAGCCCGATCTCACATACCCTAATCATTATGATCACATACATCATCCACCACAGTTGAAAATGAACAATTTTCTCATACCCAGTCATCACTTCTAGACCAATTAGAGACTCGACTCATCTCGCTTTAGATAGGCAATCTGCTTTAAAGGCAACTGCTTTAATCTAGTTTTTCTAGGCAATATGAAATGCATGCTTGCACCTTATGTGGTGGCTTAGACCACCCTCGTTGAATACTGTTATATCTTGCATGATTTTAGACAGTCTAGGGAAACCATGATAATCCAATGAACGAAGTGTCTAGAAGTGACTATTGGGACCATAATCAACCCGCACACATGCATCATTCACCACGGTGGGGAGATGAACAATTTTATACTCCCAACTCCTAGTTTGCAATCAACAATGGATACACTCATGGAGCTAAATGCTAGGCTTGAAATGAATGCAATGCATGACCATCCATATAGCAACATGTCAATTTCCCCTTCTCTAGTGAACCTCATGCACAACCATACAATGAATATCCATATGAGGGAATGCATACCCACTAGTGAAGACTCTCTTCATGGAACAACTCAAGATGATTCTTCAAAGGAACTGATTGAGTTACAAAATGATAGGATTGAAAATAGTGTTTCTAGTTTTACTCATGCAACTAACATTGAATATGAACCTAATCTAGAGGTAGATGAGTACACTAAAAATACTACAATTTTGAATGGAGAGATGGATTTTTGCTATGATGATGATGATGATGATGAATATGAAGAGCATGTGTATTTTGAAAATGTAATAGAATCTTTAGGTTCGTGAGAGACATTAAGTGTCTCTCCTGGGGAACCCTATGAATGATGCTTCTTGATATTCATGCATGTGATATTGATGTGGAACTGTGCAATTATCCTGTGAAAATGACCATGATTTACCCACTCCCACCTTAGGAAAGAGTGTGGCCCAGATCTGCAAATGATTTTATACATGAACACAACTTAGATGTACCTAACCTCTCTCCCCGAGTCACAAATTGAAACTCCTTCACCCAACCTAGGTGTAGTTTGTCACAAAATTGCAAAACCAACTTTTCTAAATATGCCTAACTTAGGCCTAGAGCTTTGTGCTTCCCAAGTCCTCTTGGACTATTTTGCATCAAAGTATAACACTCTTAAGGAGCCCCAGTTGGTATGTGTATGTCTTTGTTCTTTAGCAAAACTCATTTTGAGTTAGACCTTTTGCATGATGTACCTTTAAAATTGCAAGATTTTGTGCTTTCAAACACACCCATTCACAAGTTTAGGTTTGAGGGAAACTCATTCCCATTTGCGCCTTACTTGCACTCTCATATTATATTTGTGTAAGGCTGTTAATGTGTGTACATATCGTCTTTTGGGTTGATCCTCAACTCTTTAGATTGTTAGTTTATGGTGAATTTTTCATTGTATATATCCAAAGAGGACTTGTTAAAATTTTTTCTTTTCTTGATTCGGTTGAGTCTTCTTGCACATATATTATGCTAATCCGATATGATCTCCATTGAGAATATTGGATTCTAACCTTGACGAATGAAGCTCAACCTTGCTCCGCCAAACATACCTAGGTAATCTCTTCCCTTTTATCTTTTCAAAGATAGTTCTCATGGTATGTGACCCTGTTTAATTTTCCTATCTCTGACACATTGAGGACAATGTTTGATTTAGGGTTTGGGGTGCATTTGCATATTTTGCATTTTGAGTTTTTTAGTCTTTTATTTTATCTCTTATCTTAAAAAAAAAAAAAAAAAAAAAACAAAAACTCTTTTGTAAAACCTCCAACTTTTAGAGATTTTAGAGTCACTAGCATGCTTTTAGCTATGTTTACATAGAGATTCGACCGAAATAACAGAACTTGGAAATACCGAAAACCTTATCGGTTCCTTAGTTGATTAGAGCGTTAAAGTTGGATTTAACCATACCGGAGGGCGAATTAGGTGCGGTTTAGATATTCGGTAGTAGAATTGTGATCACCCATAGTGGAGACTACCCATTTTACATCAAGTGAGGCACCAACCTTCAATTTTTGCAACTTTTCTAGAAAGTCTACATTAGAGTGTGTGTCACCTTACGTAAATTCCGGTAGGAATGGTGAGCTACCCAACTTCGCACCATTTTCAACACTACTTTTGATCTCTTGAGTGCTAGTTTTTGTCAATCATGAGGGTGACGTCTAAAGATGAAAACTCCTTCTAAATACCCATTTGCCGTTAGCATCACTCTCTCTCTCTCAATCAGCAAGACCCATAGAAACACATCATCGTCAAGAACCGGAGCGAATCGAGAATATTGAAAGAAAAATTGATATAGTCCAAGGTTTATGTGCAACAAAGAAAAGAAAATAGGATGGGAATTAATAAAATTTATAAAATCAAGACAATACAAGTTGTGGAAAAATTGAGTGATAAAGTCCTTTGTCCATGGAGTTAGTTGTTTCACTATTTGTATTTGTATTTTTATTTTCACTTATTAAAAAAAAAAAAAAAAAAAAAAAAATATTGTAGTTTATTTTCTTATTTTTGCTACCACCATGGTAAAGAAGAGTTAAAAAAGAAAAATCCAAACAACAAGGAATTTGAGTAGAAAAGTTAAAAATTGTCAAGTTTTGTGAAGTTTAGAAGTTCGTCATCAACATTTGAAGACCGAAGACCGAAGATTGAAGACGTTTCTATGGTTTCTTATGAGAGAGTGATATTAATTGCCGATCGGGTGAGAAGTGAGTGAGTACTCCCACCCTTGCTAATGGTTGATTTCCTTTCTTAGAGATCATCGAGAAAAGATTCTTTGTCCACATACATGGAGTCTCCGATTTTATTTCGGAAGGTTATCCTTCTTACCTACAACGTGTCAGGATTTCTCTCTTTATTCCCCGCTGCACATGAGAGACTAAAAAGCGATCTTTTTGAGTGCAATTATCATAAAACCCTAATGGTGAGGGGCGAAGTCGAGGCTTATGATCACAATCGAATCCGAATTCTTTCATATGGTATGGTTACTTCTCGCTCAAGCACTTAAGGATGAGAATGCGTTCTTCGATAGTTCTAACTGCTACTAGAATGCGTAAACTCTATGTCCTCATAGCTCCTTGGATGCTTGAGACTCTTTTACACTCTCGAAGTTGGAGAAGGTTTTGTGGGTACACCTCTTGTAAACCCTCACGAGACTACAACTCGTTCACTAGGGACACCTAGGGGTTTAAAGGCTTAGTGCATACGCTAAATGCATTCGAGAGACCTACGGCAAAGTGGTATAGTTAGGATTTCTTCATTTTGCTTTCACTTGAGGACAAGTAAAATTCGGAGTTTGGGGGTATTTGATGAGTGCCAAATAGTGCATATTTATACACCTTTTTTATTGGCATTTTACTCATCTTTTGCGCTTATAAATCGGATATTATCCCGTATCTGTTTTCTTTTGTTTTCAAGAATAAATATTTGTATTAATTAATTTTGTGTTTTTAGGTAATAAATAAAGCTCGGAGAATCGAGAGCCAAAGAGCGGTGAATTGGAGTCAAGTGCCCAAGGAGCAAAGCCAAAGCTCATGGCCAATTGATTTAACCCAACAAGTAGCAACTCATCTACAAGACATGGGCTTGAGCTAGACCCGGATCCGAGCCCGATTATCCTGAGCCGTTGAGATCGCATCTAGTTACATCTTACGGTCGCTCCCTCATGCGCATCGGTTTGCCGCCTGGGCTCAACATCGAATCACATCAAAACCGGCTACCTTTCTCGCCGGATCCACCAGCTTCATCCTCGCTCAACGAGGCCTTCTCCATCAATCTTCGATGCACCGGCTCAACACCGAATCACTCATACCCCCTATACCCTAATCGACCGATCCATTTCTCTCCATCTCTCTCTTTCTTCTCCCCCTACCTCTCGCAACTCCTCTCCCCGACCGTCTCCTCACCATAGCCACTCCGCCACCATCTCTTCTCCAACCACATCACCACCTCACCAACAACTCTCTGACAGCCGCACCATCACCAGCCAACAACCCCAGCACTAGATATCTCTTTTTCTAGTTTCTACCAACCCTAGAAACTGAATCAGAGACATCTAGAGCTAGGGTTTAGCCAATCAATCAACTGAGCACGAAGTGACAAGGGAGAGCAGCGTTTCAGAGTATGGGTGCGAGTTGTTTGGTTTATTTTATTTTTTGATTTCAATTTATGAGTTGAGAATTAGGGTTTGGTGCTTTCCATTGCATGTATAAAATAGAAGGACTTGTGAGTGTTTGAGCAGCACTGGCTAGCTTGCTCCACCGTAGATGTATCTTGCTTTATTTTTTGTTTTATGATGTTTAATTAGTTTTGTTAGGGTCTCAATGAAACCCTGTTGCCATATTGTGTGTTTATGCTCTATTGAACTTTCTTAAATGTTTAAAATTATAATTATGTCTTCAATTAGGGCTTCCACTACTTTTCTCTCACAATGGATGTCTTGCATCCATTGTAGTTAGGTTACATCTGCTTGTGAGATTGCACAGCTCATACTTTAGGCCTAATGTTAATTCCCTTGATTTGGTTGTGCTAATTAGACAACCAAGGCTCGGTTAGTAACTTCACTGTTATTAGAAGCATAACATGGAGAAACACCCTTAGATAGGTGGTGGGTTTGACACCCTGCCCTTATCAGTCAAGGATAAGAAAGCCTCAACTCAGTTGAGCACACAATAGGAATTCAGAGGTGGATTTGCAGACCTTAGCACCCTTTAGTCTCACTGTTTTCCTTAGCTTAGGTTTATTTCATTATTTCAGTTACTAAACAAACTCAGTCGCTTCGACAAAAACCTCTGCTGTCACATTGTCACTTGAAACTCAGTTTAGGCAAGCCTTAGATCATTTCAGAGCACCACAAGTCTCTGTGGTTCGACTCGCATTTGCCGTCTCCGGGAGCAGACGCTGCACTTGCGTGTATAACCGTAGGCCGTAAATTTATACACATCTTCGGGCTACCATATAACCAAGGTGAAGTTGGATGGACGAGATGATCTTTGAGACACTCATCTCGCACCGTTGACGGAATTAGGGTTTTTGAAGAGGTGCGCAAAAGCATCACTCTTGACCTTGGCCTAATCCAAGCTTGGGATATAATTTGATTGTGGCGATCGTGCATGTGTGTAGACGACATGACGGTGTAGGCGCCCATATCTCATTGTCTCGTGAAAGTGTGATCTGGGCCACTCAATTTGTCCCATGGGTTGAGTGGTCGAGATCAATTTGCAACAACTGGTGCCGCAAAAGCCGCGCATCATGCTTATTTTGGGCGCGCATTCCAAGACGACCAAGCTTGGCCTTCGGTATTGGCCGATCAACCCAAGGTGCATACGGTGGGATGGTGTATATACCGTACTTCATCATCCCATAGAAACATGATCTAAGCCACTCAATTTGTCCGGTAAACTTGAGCGGTCGAGATTAGTTTGTGGTTGGGAAGTGTGACCACGCCCTAGCTTGGGCGCGCGCGAATCAAGGTGTACAACCAAGTTTGGTCTTGGCCGATCGGGTGTGGAGATAGGTGGGCCCACGCGATCGTGTTGATACTTAACGGACCTCGCTTAGTCTATTCCTGGACCTTTCATTCGTGCGGGGAGAAAATGGACACTCGTGATCGCGACACAAACCCTAATTAGGTTTTGGCTTGGCCGTGTGTCATACCCGATTTGGGGCGCATTTAATCAAGACGACCAACCATAGTTGGTCCCGACCAATCACCAGCTATGTAGGCGGCCCACGGTATTTTTGTTGACTTGCTCGGGCTCTTTGAATCTACATCTACACCCTCCATCTATGCTCGCGGAGATGGATGGTTGAGACTTTTTTTGCGACATGTAATGTGCCGCAAACCCTAATTTAGGGTTTTTCGTCCATACCGCTCCTGGTTTGGACGGTTTGGCAAAGGAGACCGACCATGCGGTCGCGCTGGGCTTCAGAGTGAATATTCCAATACCGCTTGGGGTCATGGATTCAATCTAAGCCATCCAATCATGCTTGTGAAGTTGGATGGTCGTGGATCGCTTTTTGACTGATACGGTCGGTTCGAGGTTCAAATATGCTCAATCAAAGCTAGTATAACACACCGAGAGTCGTAGCTGTAGGGTATTTCATACATGATTCATTATTAATGCTTGGAGATTCGTGTTGCTCTCTGCTGAGAACAACACTTTCGGCCGCCATGCCACACCGGTAATGAGTACGGAAATACGAGGCTGGTCATGCATTAATTAATAATGTTGTAAATTCACAGTGGTATATGGGATTGTACACATGCTCCAACCTGATGAATTTCGTGTATTTAATTCACAGAATCGGGATTGTTGCCACATGCTCCATTCTAGGTAAATTAGTAAAGTGAAGAGGTATTCATCACTTATTAATGGCTTTATCTTTTGCAAGATGTTAGCGCATAATTTTGGCCTTTACAATTTTAGCCTTGAATGAAAATCCACCATCAACATTAAGTCCCCTGCCTAGCGCATAATGGTTGCGCTATTGTGGGGTAGGCATAAGATGGTGACAAGTTTGTATACATAAATGACCAAGCTAAGGTCAATATACATTTACCACATAGGTCGACATCGCAAAGTTGTCCCAACCTGGTCCTCTGGGATTAGGATGGTGGAGGGAGCAGGACTTGATCTCGCGAGTCGCTTGGTTTCTCCGTATTATCCGGATGCAGCTTGGCCCATTTCTTGTACTAAGGCGCACTCCCCTTCGTTACCTAAGCTTTCCTCGTATATATCCGATAAGCATCATTGATCGCTATCTTGAATCTAAGCCTTTATAGGTGGCAAGTAGAGACTCCTTTCTCCCGGATTCGTTGACTTTGCTAGATTATAAAGAAAATTATAAGGATTCTTCTCATCACATATCGTTCCTTTTTGTATATCGTATTGCCCGTACTCATCCATCTTCCGATTGACTGATGATGATACACATATTTTTGTGTGCCCATAACTTCTTTTCTTTGCAGCCTATCATGGGAAGTGCCGGCGATGATTATTTCCGAACTTCTCCAGAAGAGAGTTTCAAGTCGACAAACTCCAAACTAATGCGCACGAGGAGGTAATGGCTAAAATTGGATCTCCCACTTCGCTGAAGTTGGTCATGCTATACATGGGATGTCTGCTTTTTGCACCTGCGTATCACCAGGGGACGATATGTGCCCTTTTTCACTGCGATTGACATAGAAGAACGCCGAGGCATGAGGAAGCGGGCATGGCACCATAAGCTTGCTTAAGGGCAGAAAGATTCATGAGCGGTTAAAGAGGCGAGAGTGGAGCATAAACGGACTCCGGATGAAGATAGGCGTGATTATCTAATCCAGATGGTGTGATAATCCTGATTCTCGGCTACGACGGACCCGGGTGTTCGAAGGCAACCAGCGCAACCCTCTCCGTTGATGTGGGCTTTGAGGAAGACTTGGAAGTTGTTCCGCCGATGATGTTAGGATGGAGAACGTTCTGCAGAAACATCCAAGCGGAAGCCGAGGTTCTGAAGGAGAAGCGGTAGTAGGTGATAGCGTTGAAGCGTGGACCTTGAGCAGTGGTGCAGGCGCGGTTATTCTTCTTGACGGCTAAACCTCTTTGCTTCTGTTTTCTCTTTTCAAGTGTATTCCCGTAATTTTGAACCTCCTTCTTGTACCTGATTCTTGGCTGAGTTCAAGATATTTTCTTCGTTTGCTTACCATTGAATAAAGGTTTATGTCATAACCGCTCGTTAAGATTGCATCTGTATGTGCTCCCGACGTGAGATCTCCTTGGTCTTGTCGCAGGATGGCTCAAATCATTTTCCTTTTCTATCACACATTCTATTTCCTTCTTCCCATGAGATATTTGTTTGTGAGGGTTTCCTTCCTTGCTCTAGTGGGTTGGTTTAGGGTGACTCCGGACTTTGTGTTTTTAGGGTAGAGAGGTTCTCGTATAGAAATAACGCCTCAATTAAATTGAAAATTGAAAATTGAAACTCTAACTATGAATGCAAGTATTGCAATCATTTTCTCGGAGGAATTACAAATACAACATGAAATTGTAAAAGGAAATACGTTGGAGGAAATAACACAAATGCTTTTAAAGTGTGGAGGACGCTGGGAAAGTGGTAGCATAACGTCTTAAGTTCGGTAGGGTTTGAGCCATTGTGAGTGAATTGTTACGCCTTCTAGTTTATCGGCGTGATGAGCTTTAGTGAGCCGCTAGGATAACATCTCAAGCTACCAGTGGCACGGTTCATCTTCTCTTTAGGTGGTGAGTCGGGTGGAGTGGTCATTTTCACCGCTCATGCTCCCAACCTTGAATGCGATAAATCTTCGTCACATGGATCTCCAATTCCAAATGGGTTTGGGCGTGATAGATCGGATCTTGGCCTTATCGCTTTGACCAAGATGGCCTCTACGCTCTTGATAAAGTGTTTGAAGGGCCACTTCCCATTCACATCTCTTAGCGGGGTTGGTTTGTTGGTTGGGCCCGGTCAGGACTTATCGTGAGTGAGGAGTGATTGGTTGCAAGAAGGGTTGCGTGATGAGACTTATTTGATCTCGGAACCTCTTAATGTATCCGATGGGGTCTCTACGAAGTTGTGTCACACATTGGCAAGGCTCAGGGTGCGGAACTGACAGCCTTCGGGTCCAGGGATTGTTAGAGATCCTTTCGGTGTCGTGACCGGTAGAGGGCAAACTCCCGGTGTTGTCTTGTTGTCATGTTGGTAGGCCTCTAAAGGTGTATAATTTTAAGCCTACATGTTATACCGCAAGTGCACGGCGTCTATCGGAGACGCGGCAGAGTGCGGGTGTTGATCCACAAGGACTTGTGGTGCTATGTTGATTCTAAGGCTTGGCTTCAAATCGAATTCCTAGAGGTGTAACAATTATAAGTTGGTTGTCGGCGACCGGAAATTGTAGTGACTCTAAACTAAGGCAAAGAAGTAATACCGTGGTGATGAATCCACCACCTCGACCTTATGCTAAGGCGGTTTCTAGCCTAATTATGGTCTTGATTCATTCCAGGGATGAACACCATGACATTGTCTTGCTAATCTCACACACTCCCCTAGTATGGAGTGTCTTCACAAAGACACTCCATCACGGGTCATGTACTTAACTAGCTAATTCAATCAAACAATGAATCTTACAAGAACAATAACAAGAAAATGAATAACTTAGCATATTATCGGGGTTTCAACACACTCGAAAATCAAACTAAAACATTAGAACAAATTAAACTATGAGTGACGCTTTGCCAGCCTGGCATACCTCAAATCGTCTTATCCCTCTTATTTATACATGCACACATATCCCAAAAATACAAACCCTAATTCAATTAAAAATAGAAATTAAATGAAAATAAATCGAACCCATACTCGACCGCTTCTCCTCTTGTCACTTCGCTTGAGCTCCATGTGGGGTTGTTGGTTGAATACCCTAGTTCTAGTTATCTCGATTTAGTTTCTAGGGTTGGTAGAAACTACAAAAGAGATATCTAGACCTAAGGAGGGAGTAGGTGGCTACTCAATGGAGTTGGTGATGGAGGTGGCGGAATAGGCCGTGGCCGTGGAGATGGAGGTGGTGTCAGGGAGTTTGGTCGGGAGATGGGTTTCGAGCTCACTCTCTGTCGGGGTGAGGGAGAAAAGAAGAAAGAGAAGAAGAAGAAGAGGAAGTGATGGTTGCTCGATGGGTATAGGGTATGTGCATTTCTTTGTGAGACATGAATAATGGGGAATGATGAGAAGGCATCGAGCATTGGATTTAAATGGAAGACCGAACGGCCAAGGAGTGTTTTAGTTGTTTTGGTGTTGAGCGCAGAGCATCAAGAGTTGATGCGCGTGGAAATGAGCGAGCGTTGGATGTGGAGAAACGAAATCTCAACGGCTTGGAGTGTACGGGCTCGATCCGGGGTCATGGGTCGGGTCTAGCTCAAGCCCATGTCTTTAGATGAGTTCTTTACTTGTTGGGTTGCAACCGCTGCGCTGCCTTGCCAGACTTGGGCTATCTGCTCCATAGATGCTCGACTCCAATTCTTCTGCTCCTTTGGCTCCTCGCATTCTCCGAGCTTTATTTATTACCTAAAAACACAAAATTAATTAATACAAATATTTATTCTGAAAATAAGGAAAATACGAGAATTACTGGGATAATATCGGTTATGAGCACAAAGATGAGTAAAATGCCAATAAAAGGTGTATAAATATGCACTATTTGGCACTCATCAAATACCCCCAAACCTGAATTTTACTTATCCTCAAGTGAAACAAAATGAAGAAATCCTAACTATACCCCCATCATAGTGTCTCTCGAATGCATTTAGCGATGCACTAAGCCTTTAAACCCTAGGTGTCCCTAGTGGACGAGTTGTAGTCTCGTGAGGGTTTACCGCAGGTGTACCCACAAACCTTCTCCAACTTCGAGTGTAAAGAGTCTCAAGCCTCCAAGAAGCTATGAGGACATAGAGTTTCGCATGCTAGTAACATGAAGTTAGAACTATCAAAGAACGCATTCTCATCCTTAAGTCCGAGGAGAAGTAACCATACCATATGAAAGAATTCGGATTCGATTGTGATCATAAGTCTCAACTTGCCTCACCATTAGGGTTTTATGATAATTGCACTCAAAAAGATCGCTTTTTAGTCTCTCATGTGTGCAGGCAGAGTAAAGAGAGAAATCATACGTTGTAGGTAAGAAGGATAACCTTCCGAAATAAAATCGAGACTCCACGTAGTGTGGACAAAAAGAATCTTTCTCGATGATCTCTAAGAAAGGAAATCAACCATTAGCAAGGGGTAGTACTCACTCACTTCTCACCCGATCGGGCAATTAATATCACTCTCTCATAGGAACCATAGAAACGTCTTCAATCTTCGGGTCTTGGGTCTTCAAATGTTGATGACGAACTTCTAAACTTCACAAAACTTGACAATTTTTAACTTTTCTACTCAAATTCCTTGTTGTTTGGATTTTTCTTTTTCAATTCTTCTTTACCATGGTGGTATCAAAACTAATAAACTACATATTTATTTATTTTTATTTTTTTATACAATAAGTGAAAAATAAAAATACAAATAATGAAACAACTAACTCCATGGACAAAGGACTTTAACACTCAATTTTTCCACAACTTGTATTGTCTTGATTTTATAAATTTTATTAATTCTCATCCTATTTTCTTTTCTTTGTTGCACATAAACCTTGGACTATATCAATTTTCTTCCATATTCGATGATGCTCCGTTTGCTGACGATGATGTGTTTCTATGGGTCTTGGCTGATTGAGAGAGAGAGAGATGCTAACTCGCAAATCGGTTTTTAGAAGGAGTTTTCATCTTTAGACGTCACCCTCATGATTGACAAAAACTAGCACTCAAGAGATCAAAAGTAGTGCTGAAAATGGTGCGAAGTTGGGTAGCTCACCATTCTACCCTAATTGACGTGCGGTGACACACACTCTAACGACTTTTCTAGAAAGTTGCAAAAAATTGAAGGTTGGTGCCTCACTTGATGTAAATGGGTAGTCTCCACTACGGGTGATCACAATTCTACTACAGAATATCTAAATAAAGACTTAATTCGCCTCTCCTAGATGGTTAAATCCAACTTTAACGCCCGATCAACTAAGGAACCCGATTGTGTTCTCCTCCGACTTCCAAGTTCTGTTATTTCGGTGAGGAAAAATTCTCTATGTAAACATAGCTAGAAGCATGCTAGTGACTCTAAAATCTCTAAAAGTTGGAGGTTTTCAAAAGAGTTTTTTTTTTTTTTTTTATAATATGAAAATAAAAGATTAAAAAGACTAAAAACTCTATATGCAAATGCACACCCCAAACCTAAATCAAACATTGTCCTCAATGTGTCAACAATAGGAAAATTTAAACAAATACATACCAAGAGAACTATGCTGATAAGAGAAAAGGGAAGAGATTACCTGATATGTCGGCGGAAGCAAGGTTAGAGCTTCATTAATCAAGGCTAGAATCCAACATTCTCAACGGAGATCATATCGGATTAGCACAAAATATGCACAAGAAGACTCAAACCGATTCAAGAAAAAGAAAAATTTAACAAGTCCTACTGGATATATACAATGAAAATTCATCATAAACCAACAATCTAAAGAGTTGAGGATCAACCCAATAGAAAATATATACACACATTAACAGCCTTACACAAATATAATATGAGAGTGCGAGTAAGACTGGGTAGTATGTGAAATGAGCTTCCCCAAACCTAAACTTGTGAACCAGGTGTGTTTGGGAGCACAAAATCTTGCAAATTTAAAGGTATATCATGCAAAAGGTCTAACTCAAAATGAGTTTTGCTAATTACAAAGTGCACATACACATTCCAACTGTGGCTCCTTAAGAGTGTTATACTTTGATGCAAAAATAGTCCAAGAGGACTTGGGGAAGCACAAAGCTCTAGGCCTAAGTTAGGCATTTTTAGAAAAGTTGGTTTTGCAATTTTGTGACAAACTACACCTAGGTTGGGTAAAGGAGTTTCAATTTGTGACTCAAGAGAGAGGTTAGGTACATCCAAGTTATTTTTCATGTATAAAATCATTTGCACCATCACACACTTTCCTAAAGTCGAAAAGGGTAAATCATGTTCATTTTCACGGGACAATTCATCAATTTCCATGTCAAATTCATCGGGGGAGGCAACATATTGTGACATGGGAAGGGAATCGGACACAACAATAATATCATGATCCAAAAGAACATTAGTGTCAGTAAGATTCATCCTTTCCTAAGTCACAAACAAGTTGTAGAAGCATGCTCACATTCACTCAAGAATTTCACAAAACTAAGCTCATAGTTAATATCACATGTATGAATATTAGAAGAAGTATCATTCATAGGGTTCACGTAAGAGACGCCTAACGTCTCAACCAAAAGATTCCATCATATTTTCAGCATGCACATGCTCTTCTAACATATCATATTCATCATCATCATCATCATAGAAATGCATTTCCTTATTAAAAATCATAGTATTTCTAGTCCTGTCATTTAAAAACAGTTCATATGCAATATCAATTGCACGAGTAAGACTAGGCATACTATTTTCATTATGGGTGATAAACATTTCATTTTGAAAGTCCTCCATTTCTCATTTAGTGCATCACAGATTTGACTCAATTTGAGTTCAAAGCTCCGCAACCCTTTGGTCAGCTTGACTTTTGATATTGCTCAAGGTTTTGAATCAATTCTAGAATTTCATTATGTGGTTCAATGAAAGGAGAGTTTTCAACAAGTGAGGGAAATTCATAATCAATGCTATATGGTTTATCATGCAATACACTCCTAGCATTATTTTGTTCGATGAGTCTAAGATTTTCCTCCATGATTGAGAAGTACAAAATTGTTCATCTCCCACCAGTGGTGAATGATGTATGTGATCATAATGATTAGGGTATGTGAGATCGTGCCCCTGAAGGCTCATAAAAATCCCTAAAATAACTATGGTATGTGGGGAGTTCATCCTGTGAAGCGTGCCTGTAAGCAAGCTCTCTAAGGGATTTGTTTGTATCCCCGTTGCACCCAATCCTGACATGATTTAGTACTCAAATTGAACTCAAAGCCCAGTTTAGTGGACTAAGTTTGGTTTTAGTGGGATTGGTTTATTGGTTTTTTGGTTTTGTGGGTTTCTGTTTGGTTTTGTTGGGAATGTACATTTTGGTTTATTGTGGGAAGCCCAGTAGTTGTGTGCAATGCTTAATGGGTGTGGGCTGAAATCTTTGTGCACATCCCAAATGGATGGGGGCTTAGTCTATTGCACAGCTCCAAAGGAACTGTGGGCTCCGATTATAAGCAGCCCAAAGTGCACGGTGGAAATTGCACAGGCCGATGATGATGTGATGTGGGCCTAGTTTTGTCAGACAGCCCAATGACTATATGTGGGCTTAGCTGTTTAGGGGTTCAAATTAGGTATGTGGTTTGGTTTATGGGGTTGGCAGCCCGGTTTGTTGCAGGCTGACAAGTTGGCTGTGTTTACACCCCAACCTGTGTGGGTTTCAAATCATGTGACCTTGGTTGTGTGCAGCCAATGATTACTGAGCTTGGTCAAGAATAGGTGCACAATTGTGCAAGTCAGGCAATGCACAATGCAAAGACAAGTTTTTGCAAACTCACATCAAAAATGACAAAGACAGTGGTAGTTCAAAGGTACGTAGCAATGCAAACTCTCAAAAGATTTGACACAAAGACAAGGGGTTCAACAGGTTAGCTTCCACAGTGGTAGCTCAAAGGTATGCTTTCAGGCTCAACGGCTTGGGGTGGAGCTCGAAGGCGATTGAAGGTTAAGGGCATCTGAGCTAGCAGTTTGTTATGAAAGCGTATGCATACAAAACAGAAAGAAGGGTTTAATTGTGACAAAGCCATCACTCAAAGATGCACAAGGTTTTCACAGGGGTAAGCAGATTACACTAACCCACGAAGCTTCAAACTTACAACATTTACTCAAGTGTTATAGAATGGTCACAAAGTCCAGAGGTGGAGCAATATGCCGCAAGGTCTCCACCCTATCATGCAAAGGGAAGCTCCACACTTGTCACGCCTGGGGGCTAGCAAGGTGGAGATGGTTCACAAGGCTCACAGGCCTCACGATTCACAAGTGCAGCTTTTAGTGCAATGTAATAATATTCTCGGCTAGCACAAATTCAACAAAGAAATGAAAATAGCTTTCATACACAGGTCAAAGCATTCACAGATGCAAAAGAGCTTGCTCGGGGTTGATAAAAATTTGGCTTAAACTTGCACCTTCGTAATGGATTTGAACACATGGGCTGCAGGGCATACGTGGCATACGCGGGAAGTTTAGGCTTACCTCAAGAACTCAATGGCTTTCAGTTGGGTTGGCTCACCTTTGCCACTTGCACCGCTAGCTCAAAAGAGAATTCTCGCTCTCAAAAATTACACATTTAAAGCAATGGAGCAGATTTGGCAAAAGATGAGAAGCAGCTAAGTTACAAATGCAAATGTGCACTAAGAGATGCAGATGTTACAGGCTAGTGAGTATGGCAATAAATTCTGGATGCATGTGCACTAAGAGATGCAAGGTAAAGATGCAGAAATGGAGAACTTAACTGAAATGTAATGATAAAAATGCAGTGGATGATGCAATGCAACAAAAGAAAACTAAATGCAATGGTAAAACAAGCTAAGTTGCACTAATTAAAGAGCTGAAAGAAATAACACAAGGTGAATATGTACAAGGTGGGAAGCAGTAAAGAAAAGCCGAAGAACAACGGGGCACACGCCAAGTCCCGCAACGGCGCCAAAACTTGGTAGGCCTCTAAAGGTGTATAATTTAAGCCTACATGTTATACCGTGAAGTGCACGGCGTCCTACCGGAGACGCGGCAGAATGTGGTCGATCCCACAAGGACTTGTGGTGCTATGTTGATTCTAAGGCTTGGCTTCAACTGAATTCCTAGAGGTGTAACAATTATATGTTGGTTGTCGAAGCGATTTGAAATTGTAGTGACTCTAAACTAAGGCAAAGAAGTAATACCAGTGGTGATGAATCCACCACCGACCTTATGCTAAGGCGCTTTCCTAGCCTAATTATGGTCTTGATTCATTCCAGTGGATGAACACCATGACATTGTCTTGCTAATCTCACACACTCCCCTAGTATGGAGTGTCTTCTTACAAGACACTCCATCACGGGTCATGTACTTAACTAGCTAATTCAATCAAATAATGAAGCTTACAAGAACAATAACAAGAAAATGAATAACTTAGCATATTATCGGGGGTTTCAACACACCTGTAAAATCAAACTAAAACATTAGAACAAATTAAACTATGAGTGACGCTCACAGCCTGGCATACCTCAAATCGCCTTATCCCTCTTCTATTTATACATGCACATATATCCCAAAAATACAAACCCTAATTCAATTAAAAATAGAAATTAAATGAAAAATAAATCGAACCCATACTCAATTGCTTCTCCTCTTCGTCACTTCGGCCTCAGAGCTCCATGTGGGGTTGTTGGTCAATACCCTAGTTCTAGTTATCCTCGATTTAGTTTCTGGGTTGGTAGAAACTACAAAAGAGATATCTAGACCTAAGGAGTGGGAGTAGGTGGCTGCTTCGATGGAGTTGGTGATGGAGGTGGGCGGAATAGGTCATGGTGGGGAGATGGAGGTGGTGTTCGTGGAGTTTGGTCTGGGAGATGGGTTTTGCAGAGCTCTGCCTCTCTGTCGGGTGAGGGAGAGAAAAGAAGAAAGAGAAGAAGAAGAGAGGAAGTGATGGTTGCTCACGGGTATAGGGTATGGGCATTTTGATGTGAGATATGAAATCAAATGGGAATGATGAGAAGGCATCGGCGAGCATTGGATTTAGAGCCGGAAGATCTGAACGGCCAAGGAGTGTTTAGTTGTTTTGGTGTTGAGCGCAGACATCAAGAGTTGATGCGCGTGGAAGCAGCGAGCGTTGGATGTGGGAGAACGAAATCTCAACGGCTTGGAGTGTACGGGCTCGGATCCGGGTCGCGGGTCGGGTCTAGCTCAAGCCCATGTCTTTTAGATGAGTTGCTACTTGTTGGGTTTGCAATCACTATACCGCTAAGCCACATTCCCGTTGTTGGTTGAATACCCTAGTTCTAGTTATCTCCCGATTTAGTTTCTGTGGTTGGTAGAAACTACAAAAGAGATATCTAGACCTAAGGAGTGGAGTAGGTGGTCAGCCTGATGGAGTTGGTGATGGAGGTGGCTGAATAGGCTGGGCAGGGAGATGGAGGTGGTGTCTGTGGAGTTTGGTCGGGAGATGGGTTTTGCAGAGCTCTGCTCTCTGTCGGGGTGAGGGAGAGAAAAGAAGAAAGAGAAGAAGAAGAGAGGAAGTGATGGTTGCTCGATGGGTATAGGGTATGGGCATTTTGTCAGAGACATGAACAGGGAATGATGAGAAGGCATCAGCGAGCATTGGATTTAGCTGGGAAGATCTGAACGGCCAAGGAGTGTTTAGTTGTTTTGGTGTTGAGCGCAGACATCAAGAGTTGATGCGCGTTGTAGTAGCAGGATTTCCCACACTACACCCCTTACTCGATTTTGCTTAATTTATCCATTGGAAGATGTAAGATCAAGAACATTTATTGATTGAATTCATGAAGTGTTTACACAGAAAATAGAATTACACTTAGTGTTAAAACACTCTTAAATTTTCTCTCTCTAATGACTTGCCTAACAATTCCCAAAAGATCTCCCTTCTACGCACTCATTTACTCCCTTTATATAGGGTAATACATAGTGGATGACAATAAACTACCCTTTATTTTCTGGGAAT